>CM026207.1:25201772-25281772 GCA_014839995.1 Xenentodon cancila
AGGGAAGACACAGTGAGTGGTGCAGGTTGATGTCATGAGGCTGTCTTAAAAAAGAGATAAATTTAAAAAAAAAGAGATAAATACGGATTCAGACTTTTTAATCAGGATGGGAACAAAATGTCTAATTGATTGTATTTATAAGACAAAGAAATGAGAGGTGATGGATCATTTTATTGATTTTTGGTCTTTTTCTGGTCCTCAGAAGCCCAGCAGTGCTGAGGACACGGCTCCCAGAAATCTCCTCCAACCTTCCCCGACAGTGACAGAGCCGTGTTCAGTTCACAGGAAAAGAGGCCTGAGCTCCGTCAGTTTCCTGAGTGATGCCATGGAAGGTGCGTCTATTTTTAATTTAAACAAAAAAAGCTTAAAAATAACAATGTTTTGGAAAATACTAGTTCATTGCTTTGTTTTATTGCGATGGCTTGTTGACCAGCACACTCCTATATTCATGTTCATGATTTAAATCTGCAGCCTCAGTTCAGAATACCGACTGAAAGTGGTTTGAGTTGTGTGAGGGTGGAGTCTAGACAACCTCCTAATCTTGTTACATAACCATGACATTTTAGATGTTAAAAGTGGCTTGTAGTGACCTTTTTCACAAAATGGCATGATTTCCTGAATTTTAATCAAATATATGAAACATTCTTTGGTCAAAAAACCACAATGGTATAGTACGAGGGCTCCTCCTTTCTTTAAAAGTGTGTCTTAACATCTTTCTTATCCAATCAATTGAAGGGGGTGGAGTCATCAGTGGGCTGCTCTCTTTGACTCCTCCCCCATCTTTTGAAATTGGTGCCACTTTTAAGTTGTGTGCCTGTTTTTAAACTGATGTTTGTTTTGTGCTAACCACATCTAAGGAACAGTAAATGCAGCTTACTGCCAACGTGAGTGGACATTAAGATGTGAAGCCTCGATTATTCCACTCCAAAATGGATCTGTGACATCACAGCACCCTTCACATCTCAATGGCTCACTGAAGGACATATTTTCAGAGTTCTGCCCTAAACAATGTGGCAGGATTCTGGCAAATGAAAATTTTTGAGTCAGCAGCCACTTCAGACACCAACGTACATGGCCTCAAGCACAGAAAACCTTTTTTTTTATCGTACATCCCTTTGCACATGGGAGTTATAATTTATTCCTGAAGGGTATCATAGACAAGAAATAATCCACTACAAGAATACTCAGGATACTAGACTCGTATTTGCACTTTGGTTTTGTTGTGGGGGTTGTGAAATTACTGAACTTGTATTTTAAAATTCATAATTTGGATAGCCTGCCATTTGAAACAATCATACAGTAAGCAAAACCTTTTTAAAAAACGGTTTTTAAACCATTTGCTGGGCAAATAGCTTACTTCAGTTTCTCTTTCCAGAGCTGGAGGAGTCAAGGCAAAAGTGCCCTCCATGCTGGTACGCATTTGCTAAGAAGTATCTGATATGGGACTGCTGCCCGTGGTGGCTGAAGCTGAAGGAGTATGTGAAGCTCATGGTGATGGACCCTTTCCTGGATCTCGGCATCACCATTTGCATTGTGCTGAACACCCTCTTCATGGCCCTGGAGCACTACCCCATGACCGATGAGTTCAACACCATGCTCTCAGTGGGCAATCTGGTAAGAAGCTTTTTCATGACAACAGTATGAAACACTAACTCCTAACGGTTGTTAGATAGGTAGGTGAGCAGCAGAGGAGCGTGGGAATAAAAGAGAAAGAGCACAAAGGAGTTTATATATTGTAATTTTACCATGTTTTCAGTTGTACTGGCTCGAGTTTTGTCTGTTTTAGAATTAAATAAATAATTTGGTAGATTTATCCACTCACTTAATTTTTTACTGGTGTGTTTTTTGTAGGTGTTCACCGGGATCTTCACAGCTGAGATGGTGTTCAAGTTGATCGCCTTGGACCCATACTACTACTTTCAGCAGGGCTGGAATATCTTTGACGGCGTCATTGTTTGTCTCAGTCTCATGGAGTTGGGCCTCTCCAACGTAGAAGGACTGTCCGTCCTGCGGTCCTTCAGACTGGTACCTTTAATCTTTAACTCTTCAAACTCTCATGTACCTCCTCTGCTGGATTTTCATTATGTCACTGGTCTCATTACAAATACAATAAATCATGATACCTGACTTCTGAGACTTCTAGGACTTTCAGCACAGTGAAACACATAACTAAATGTCAGTTTAACAGCTTTTCTGGTCCCTTAAAGACTCGACACCACTTTAAAAAAAACAACAATAAAAAAACCATAACAAATGTCTCATGTGAGATTTTAAAGTTTAATTCAGACATGCAGAAAAGCTTTTTATTTTTTAGTGTAAGCTGCATTTATTTGATGTCACATTTCTGCCATCTTATATTGTTTGATCATCAGCTGCGTGTCTTCAAGCTGGCAAAGTCCTGGCCCACGCTCAACACTCTCATCAAGATCATCGGTAACTCTGTGGGTGCCCTGGGGAACCTCACGCTGGTGTTGGCAATCATTGTCTTCATCTTCGCTGTAGTGGGCATGCAGCTATTTGGCAAGAACTACCAGGACTGCGTGTGTAAGATCTCCTTTGACTGCCAGCTGCCTCGCTGGCACATGAAGGACTTCTTCCACTCCTTCCTGATCGTGTTCAGGGTGTTGTGCGGTGAGTGGATCGAGACCATGTGGGACTGTATGGAGGTGGCTGGGCAGCCGCTCTGCATCCTGGTGTTCATGTTGGTGATGGTCATCGGAAACTTGGTGGTAAGTTCTGCTCTGCTGCTTTCAAGACGGCTGCTGTGCGTTTACCGCTGACCGCTGGTTAGTTAGACACAGCGTTGTACTCAGTAACAGGCGTGTTCACGGCTTTAAACTATTACACTGGTAACCGCAACTCAGTCTCACACGATAAACACTTTACTGGGAAAGTAACTGACACTTTTACTCACCTCTAACAGTTCAGATGGAGGATTGAAATGAAAATACATTTATATTAGGGTTAATTACAGTAGGTTTACAAATCTTTATTTTTCCCAAACCACACAATTTCTCTTGTATTTTAAAGCCTTGATGCCTGATGTATCATATTTGATACATAGATTTCTGAGATCTCTGCACCACCCCCATAATCAAAACAATAAATGAAAATACATAAATACAGTAAAAAAAAATATATTCCAAAACAAATAAATACATAGAATAAATAAATAAATAAAATGACCTAATGTAGTCATAGACACAAATAAATATTGATGTTGAAATTTGTTAAACATAAAATTGGTGGTGTTTTTAATTTTAATGTATAGTAAACACGTTATATTAAAATATATGTATATGTATTTTGTGTGTTATGTCATGTACCCGGCATTAAGGGGCGAAGACTGAAATGCTCAGTTTAAGCTGCGGTCTCTTTAAGGTCTTCCTTGAGTGATCTGCATCAGTAATGTTTGAGGGACAGTTTCTGAGTGGTTGTTTGAGGCTGTGTGAAGAAACAGCGAGGAAGTGACTCTTGGAGGGTTCCTGAGTAGAAGACCAAAGAGTACAAACTCCAAACATCATATTTTGGGCAGTCAAAGAACAGTGTCTTCTGTGATGAATGCATTACTTCGGTTAGTGTGGGCCTTTGGTTTCACACACGTATACACAAAAAGCATGCAGTATACTAAAGAAAAAGCATCACACGACTCATGTAATGCTTCGTTTATTGATTGTGGAATTTGAAACGATTGCTAGAGCTACGTTTTAACAACACTTGACAACTCAAGGGAAATCCAGCTGCACTTCAGTGCAACCAACTCTAACTGCTGTTAAATCCATGGTGATGTCACAAGTAATCTGGGATTATGCTGCATCAGTAGTCCATTGATTGCGTATCATAGGCATGGGGCACCCTTGAAGCTAGTCATGATCAGTTTTGCAAACTGTATTAGTTTAAGTCAGATATTAGCACATTTAAAAATCATAGTGTTTTCATGCTCACCAGTGACTGAAGAATTGTTTCATAGTGTCATGCTTCCTTGTTTCCAGAACAATGAGCAAACCTCGGAAAGAAAGAAAATCTTGGGGATTATGGCATATCCATCTTAAATCGTTCAGTTTATTCGTTATCTGCACATTTCCATACAAATGGAAGCCCCAGAAGACAAACCGCAGATTTACCGACACCTCATGGATATTTTATCCATTCAAGTTATGCAGTTTGAGTGAAATCACAATGTGAATAACAAATTTTCTTTCACGTGTAAAGTAACCTAAGTGCTGTACCAAGGATACTGTAAGTGACGGCCACAGTGTTACTGTCAGCACATGCAGCTGTTTCTTTAAATAAATGGTTAATCTGTTCCACGGTTCTGTTTGTACACAAGTGATGTCGCTCAGTACCATAGCAAGGATACATACTATATTCACTGGTCCGGGACCACCCATATGGTGATCTGATGTCCATCTGTTTCCTGTGGACTAACGTTAATGACAAAAGATAAAAATAAAATCCTGGGCTCACGAATGCACAACATTCACAGGATACATTTACAGCCAGTGATCTTTTGGAATGTGGCATCGTTCCTGCATTCATAGTTCCTATATACAATAATATATACATGTAAATCTTGTGTATATAATATTTGCTTATTTATTTCTATTTATATCTTAAATACCAGATGATCTGATGTTTCTCCAGGTATCTGCTGGAGCCACTTCTCCAGCATAGGGGACACGTTCCCCAGTGCTCAAATGACCAAGAGCGCTTCTCCTGCCTTCACCTTTCAGAGCGCTACTCCTGCCTTCACCTTTCAGGCTTTCTCCAGATCTTCCTTGAGCCCTTGGTATTTCTCTAGTTTCTTGTTCTCCTTTGTCTTGATGTTGCCATCGTTGGATACATTGATCAAAACGACATTCCCCTGCTGCTTATTCGTGATCACAATGTCCAGTTGGTTGGCCACTACCATTTTTTCGGTTTGTATCTGGAAGTCCAACATGATTGTAGCTCTCTCATTCTCCACCGCCTTGGGAGTTGTTTCCCATAGCAGCCAAGGGGTCTCCAGTCCATATCCTGCACAGATGTTTCTGTACACTATACCAGCTACTCGGTTATGGCGTTCCATGTATTCTTTTCCTGCCAGGAACAGCTTGTAGGTCAGTGTTCCATAATGACCTAGGCTGCATGTTTGAGGTAATTGTTCTGCTGCAGAAATCATTTGGGTTCAGTCAGATGGTTCGTTGATGGTTCATCTGCAGTCCTTCATAACTGAATCATCTCCATCTTTTTAGCAAACAGATGTCTGCTACAGCCAAATATTTCAATTTTTCACTTATCGGTCCAATCCACCTGCTGCCATTTTTCTGCACTCCAGCTCCTATGTTTTTGTGCTAGTTGAATCACTAGACCTTGTTTTCTCATTGGAGACTGTTTTGGCAACATTTTACCTTGAAACCTTCAACCGTCAGTTGATGACTACACATGGATATTCTGTGATATCTGAGCTGCTGGACTTCTTTCAATTTCAATGTGAAGTGAACATCATGTGCCTTTCATCTGTTGCAAGTTTCCTTGGCCAACAAGTGTCTACAGCCTCCAACACTGTCTCTTTCTTCTTCAAAGGAGCTTCACCAGCATATCCTAACCATAACCCCTGTCTGCTTTGAAATCTTTGCTTACAGAGACCTTGCTGATTCAACCTCTATCATAGTAGTTCTTCCATCCATCCATCCATTATCTATACCCGCCAACTCCTTTTCCGGGTCACGGGGGTCTGTCGGAGCCTTTTCCGATGTAGGCGAAAGGCAGGGGTACACCCTGGACAGGTCGCCAGTCCATCGCAGGGCCACATAGAAAGACAGACAAACATGCACACTCACATTCACAGCTATGGGCACTTTAGAAGTATCAGTATGCATGTTTTTGGACTGTGGGAGGAAGCCGGAGTACCCAGAAGGAACTCATAGTAGTTTTTCTTTCAGTTATTATCTGTGTTGTGTGTTGAGTGGAGCAGGACCCAGACACAGGAGACTGAGGTGGCAGGAGTTAAAAAGAAAAAGTTCTTTATTAAACAGAAAGCGCTGCAAAGCAGGAACCCAAAGCAAAATGCACAAAGGGGATCAAATATTAACTAGGTTGAACAGCAAACAAACAGATTCAAAACAGACAGGATGGCCAAGCAAACTGGTAGAAAAACAACTGGGCAGGCAACAATGGTGAATCACTGTGGGCCCCTGAGCAAGGCCCCTAACAATTCTCAATTGCTCCCCGGGCGCTGGGATAGCGGCCCACTGCTTCTAGGGAAAACTGGAGATGGGTTAAAAGCAGAGGTCCAATTTCGGGGTGTATCCTGAGATATATACTGACAAGAACGGAAATGAAAATGAAAACAAGACCCAAGAATACCAACATTAAACCGAACCCAGATACTTATAGATCACCAAAACAAAAGACCCAAGTATGACAAGTATACTAACTTCAAACCCTAAATGACCCTACACCACAACAGTCTGTGCTCCAGTCTTCATATGAATTTATATTTTTGGTTTAATTGGTTGATTATCCTCCTGACAGTGGTTCTTTTGCACGGTGTCTTTGTTACATGCCCATGGAAACTGTCAACTCTTCAAATCATCAATGCTGACTTCTGAAATGTCATTATATACCACCAGATCATGGCATAATATATGTAAATGTTGTGTTTTTGCATCTTCTCTTGCGCAAAATATTGTATTATTATTCAAATAAATAGTTTTTTAATAGTAAGTGAGTTGAATTGTAAATCAAGGCTAAAGAGTGTTTACTTATTCGTTCAAATGTTCTTGAACAACCTATAAATAACCACATAATCATCAAACAAACAGTAACAGACATAGTCAGTACAAAATAAGGTGGATTACATAATAGTATTTAAAGGCCAATGGAGCCTACTAAAAATAAAAGCCTTTAAGAACCTGCACCCAGACAGGAGAAACTTGAACTCCAGCCCCGACGCGGCCCCGTGCAGATTTATGTGACAGCTGGTAAGGATGCTGACTGGCTCTTTGCTTGGGGCATGTGGTTAAAGCATTTCATCTTTTATGATATATTGTCTGCATCTTTTTTCTATCTAGCATGAAAACCTTTAAATTATGTCCTTACATTAACATTGGAATACCAAAGACCTTAAACAGCATATGAGCACATATTTTCAGTTACCTAGTGAGAACTCGACCTAATCACAACGGTGCTCCTTATGGAATTTAATCGACAGAAACTGTCTGCATATGAGCTGTTTATCTAAGGGATTATCCAGGATGCTTAGGGGCAAGAAGGTCAGTGGGCACGCATCACTAATCATCTGCTCATGCTCCCCATCTCTGACTGGCTCTGAGGTCAAAGATGATCCAACTGTGCGAGCAGCAGAGTCCATATGTGTTTCAGCACATCTTTGTAGAATATCCTCCTGAATTACAAGGCCGGATTTGCTAGTGTTGACAAAATATATGGGACTACATATCTGGCATTAAGTTCACTCATCCTGTAGAGTAAAGACTATACGATACTGTGCTTCGGACAGAAATAAAAGTAAATGTCAATAAGTAAATCATAACAGTAAATCAAGGCTAAGCATACATGATATAGCACAAATGTTTTCATTTTTTTCCTATTCATTTCTAATATAAACTAACTTGTGTGCCAACAGGTGCTGAATCTCTTTCTTGCCCTGCTGCTCAGCTCCTTCAGCTCCGATAATCTGTCCGCTCCAGATGAAGATGGAGATTTGAATAACATTCAGATCGCCATCGCACGCATCAACGCTGGCTTCTCCTGGCTCGTAACGAGCGTGGTCGGCCTCTTCAACCGAGGCTTGGGTTGTCGAGAGCAGACGGCCAAAGAAGCCAGTCAGGCCGTCAAGCTGGTCGGAAATCACATGGAAAGCAACGGGGGAATTTCTGCAGGATATGGAGAGAAATATATCATACCGGAGGAGGACAGCTACATGACCAACCCAAACTTGACCGTCATTGTTCCCATCGCACCTGGGGAGTCAGATGTGGAGTTTCTTGAGGAGGAGGAGATTTCAGAGTCATCAGAGGATGAAGACAACAAACCAGTAAGTTTGTCATGTAAAGAAAAAAAACATGGGTCTATACAAGACTGAAGCTTAGCTTTGTTATTTCCTGTCCTTAATCCATTAGGACTTAAGACTAAAACCCTCATAAGTTTTCTGGAAAACTTAAAGCTGTCCACTAAAACCTTTGATTTCTCACTTTAAGAAGAAACCTGAAATAGAAACGTTTTAAGAGCTCAAAGCTTATATGTTTACCGTAAGCAACTGAGCTTGCCCTCAGTGTATATCATTATTATTATTTAAAGAATTATAATGTGACGTGTACACAGGTTAAATATATACTGTATGTAGGTTAAAACACACACAAGGTCGTAACAGGTTAATTCTGGTGGATTTAAGAGATTATTCCAGAGAAAGACAGTTTTGGCACTTGTTCCAGGAATAGTAGATAGTTTTTCTGTCTCTATATGAAATTCCAGCTGAAAAACATGCATTTATATTTATTGTGTATTCACGACGCAGTGGGATCACAACACAATGCAGAAACGTGCATGCAGGCTAGAAACGTGGAAGTAAGGGTTACCAGCGGCCTAACGGTGGATATGCAGACCGATGCTTTTTCCAGCTTCTTCTTCTGGCCACAGCGAAAAGTCTTTTCTTCACAGAAAGGATCTGGAGAAGATCAGCTCACACCTTTATTAGCCCAAAGCTGGATTATTGTAATACTCTTTATGTGGCCTCAGCCAGTCCTCCATCAGACGCCTTCAGCTCATTTCTAACAAATACCTCCAGGCATCACTCCATCTCGTCACTCTCCACATTGGCTCCCGGTTTATTTCAGAAATGATATTGAGATTTTAATGTTTGTTTTTCAGGCCATCTGTGGCCTGAAAAACCCAGGCTTATCTGGCGGAGATGTTAAACTCCGGTCATCCAACCAGCTGATTTTAGACGTATCAAAGGTCAAGATGCAGCTTTGGGGCACGTTACCTCCGGACGTTTACGCTTCTACAGACATTACTGTTTTTTAATCCAAACTTACTTTAGCTTTTAATTTCTTCTTCACGTCTAACTTTTAGGTTTCTATGTATCTTTTCATCTTTATGCGGTAAATTATGTTTATTCTCGATGTCTATTTATGTTACACACTTCGGATGCCTGCTCTGGTCTCTGTTAAGGGAAACACAAATAAATGTAGACTGATTTATTGATTTGCGAAACGTACTTGCAGCTCTGTCGGGGCCATCAGTTCCAGCAGCCGTGTTCGCTCGACAGAAACAGGGTTATTAGAGGTTAATGAAATACTCTTTCCAGTCACGTCCATCTGTCCAACTTTAAGTACTACTTAAAGTCTTACTAACAATAATTAAAGCATTGACACCACAAACAATAATTAAAGCACAGCCCGTACTAACCTGATCTGACATGACAACAGAATTTATTAGATGAGAATGAGAATCCCAATGACAGAGGAGCATGTGTGTAGTTTAAGTGGAGCAGCAGATCAGCTGAAACCGTGTCTGTTGATTTCAGGAGCAGCGTCGGTTTAAACTCTTCAGGTGTGGCCTGCGCAGCTTTACACCTGTGCTGTAGTTCTGCCTTTTACGTGATGATATCACACTACTGTCGGCGATGAGGAAAATTACAACAAGGCCAAACAGATGCTGCTGAAAGAGAGAAAAATGATCACAACAAGGTTGATATTTGTAGAAACTGTAACCAGAGCTGTGCACCTTTCATTACAGCAGATAAACGAGTGAAAAGTGAATCAATAATGGCACAATTCTGTTTCTGCACTGTCTAGTTTTATACGTTCTTATTGTTATGTAGTTTTATGATATTAGTTTTCCTTTAAAGTAACCTTTAATACTTCAAGTATGTGGGTTATTAGTTTCAGTCAGACAATCTGCAGCTTCTCAGTAACTGACAGGCACATGTTATCATCTCTGGTTTTACCACCAGTCTCCAGTTCTGGTCTTTAAGTATCTGGTTCAAGTTTCACACATATAGTTAGACCATTTTGTGACAAATTTAGTCTTTTTGTTTTTTTTAAACGTGAATGTTTTTACCCTGATCGCATCTGGTAGATGAAGGTGGGAAAACTGTTAAACTGAAGTTAAAAGTCAGACATACATCTGCAGTCTGAGTTTGTTAATATGTTGTCAGAAAAACGTGTCATCAACTGCATAAATGTGAATGACTAAACGTCACTGGAAATGTTGCTCACAGATCATCTAAAGCTGAGCAGGCTCCTGATGAACACAAGACACTTCTTGCTTTTTATTTTGTTATGTGCAGAAGAGCTTAGTTTAGCACAGACAGAAAACCAGACTACACAGCTACTTGGTTTACTTTTGCAGTGAGCGTTTGATCTTTTTTTTTTTTTTTATTAATCCATGCAACACACACACATTACACTGTAGTTTTAGATGGAGGATGTGCTGGAATATTTCTTCTTCATGTACAATAATGTTGTCACTGTTGTCATTCCATGTCACTTCCTATAAAGATTTTAAGTTATATTGCACTCATTCAAGAGCTTTAGAGCAAATCTGTGTGCATGTTGGGCATTTGTTGAGGTGGAGGTTGTGTCACTCTGTCCTGTCTGGCAGGCAGACAGGAGCAGACCAGATGTGGAGCCCAGTCCTGTAGAGCAGATTAAACTGCCACAGCTGAGCTGAGCAGCCTGCTGTCTGCCACTTTCTCTTCCTTTTTCCATCCTCCATCAACCCTCCATCGGCTTAACTTGCCATCAATAGCTTTTTTTTCCCCTCGTGGAGCTCCAAATACACACAAAATGAAGAGACTATGCTGATTTAGAAGTTAACCATTGAATAATTGACCTGCCTTCACTTTAAAAGATACACATATTGCTGCACGTTGACCCTGCTGTTATACTGGATGCAGTGTTGACCCATCTAAATGTCAGCGCACATTATTTTTGCCCAGCTGTCAAATAGTTAGGCTGGTAATATTGTTAATCTTGTTTGCAGCTCCTGTACATGTTTGTACAGAGGCAGGTCCAGATAGAAGTCCAGCACATGGTCCTGAGATTCATTTAAATGGGAGATTGCTTATTAACGGTGAGAATTCACCTCTTAGGAGAAGATCAGCCTGTCAGAGGGCAGCACAGTGGATCTGAGGAAGCCAGGAGAAGAGGAAGATAACTTATCAGAGTTTGCTGAAGACAGTATGGAGCCAGAAGATTGCTTCCCTGGATGTGAGTATATTTGATCAGCACAAAGAGCTATTACCCAACCAAACATTTTATGGACATTGTATGCTTTTTCAGTTACTATCTGTGAATATGCTGCTTTATTTTGACACGGTGGTCAGTATGCCTGAGACACTGCCCTTGCTGCGACATCGACACAAGCCGTGGTCTGGGCCAGGCCTGGTGGAGGCTGAGGAAGACCTGCTACCAGATCGTGGAGCACAGCTGGTTCGAGTCATTCATCATCTTCATGATCCTGCTCAGCAGCGGCGCTCTGGTAAGGCTGAGAGATGTTACTACAAAAATAAAATCGAGACGTCTATCGGGGTGATTGTCTTTCAATAAAAAACTGTGAGTGAAATTAAAACATTAAGCAGCAAAAGGTTGACTGCTTATCTTTCTTTAGCAGGCTCATATGACACTGAAGTCAAGTGACAACTGGGCAAAATATTGTGCTTTTTTTAATAATAATAATAATACAATGATAATAATACAGACATGTGTTTTATTTCCTAACAACTGTAGTGGTATGGTGGTGCTTTCTTTTTTGCAGGCATTTGAAGACATCTACATTGAGAGGAGAAAAGTTGTAAAGGTGATGTTGGAGTATGCTGACAAAGTCTTCTCCTACATCTTTGTGCTGGAGATGTTCCTGAAGTGGATCGCATACGGCTTCAAAAAATACTTCACCAACTACTGGTGCTGGCTTGACTTCCTGATTGTGGATGTAAGTAAACACATTTTCCTTCTACCTTATGAAAAGATGCTGTGAATTAAAAATAACTTGTTAAGGTTTCAGGCTGAACTGTAGTTCCTGTCGCTGTAAGCAGGGCATAGCTCATTTTTGTGGGATTTACAGCACGGTGAGTGTCCTCTTGCTCTCAGAAAAAGCTTATTACATTTCCTCTTTACCTTGGACTGTATAAAAACACCTGGAGAAACCCTCTGTGATGTCCCAGACAGGTTTTCTGAAGAGTCTGTTTGGAGCTAGATTTCGAGGTCAGCCCAGAGTCCGTCTATCTGTTAGTACAATTAACGCACAAAAAGCCATATTGTCTGTTCACGTAAGAGTGACTATGTTCTCTTAGTTATTAATTCTCAACTCACATGTCAAGGTCACCAAAATACTAAGTGCAATAAGTAGCTAAAGTCATAACAGCTCACCATTAACACAATACACAGCAATGCAGCTGTCACTCAATAAGCCACACCCCTAAATATACATCAGTATGTGGCTTTGAATAATTCTACCTGATAAGGTACATAAAAATGAATTACTTATACAGTTATCATGGATGTGAACTCTGGTTATGGAGACCAAAACAGTTTTTTTGTTTTGTTTTTTAAGTTCCAGGCTGTACATTTGTTTATTTGTTTATTTCTGCATTAAATTTGGATATTTTAACATGGGGCATTGATAGAGACGTTTTGAATTGTGCAAACTCTGCCTTGATTTACCCCAATTTAAAAAACAAACTTCTCAGGACTTGGAGCAGTTACAAAGAATCACAAGTTTCACATCTCACAGATCTCACAGACTTTAAATAGTGGATATGCCAAGATTTAGCCAAATGAAGTAAAAGTTCAGGACTTATTTTAGGTTCTGTGAGTATAAAACATAGCTGGAGTGTATGTATATGGCTCTGTAGTGTTTAGACGTCCAAGTGGCCGAGGCGTGCATCCTTAGACCCTTAGACCTGACTTGACTTCCTCTGATTTCGCCTGCTGTTACACAGATCGCTACAGACCGCGCTATTGTTAGGGTAAGTGGTAGTTAGTCAGTCCCAGGTGAGTATGGGCTCCGGATTTGGACACTTGCACCTGTTCACAAAATCTTCTGTGTTTCTTCACTTGTAAGTCTGCCCTGTTGTGATATATAAAGCCAGCGTCTTGTTTCTTAGTAAAAACAGTGACATGTGTTCACAATAGTTTCTTATGCTACAAAACTCTCAGCAGTCTTTCCTTGCATCAGCTGTTACAGGACCCTGGCTTTTATATCGAAGACAAACGCAGTGCCATGTGCTCTGAGAATTATCTACAGAAGATCTGCTGTTATTATGTAAAGTATACTTGACCTTTAACAAATGCTATTGAACAGGCCTTTTTTCCTCCTCTTTTTTTTTAGAAGTGCACCAATATTCTTTTATGTCTAATCTGTTACGTTTGATTATCATGTACTGAGTTTAATGTTATGTCTGTATGAAGAAAATACAAATATTGTTAGTCATTTCAACTATTTCCTTTCTTTGTCGATAAAGAAAATGCTGCTTTACTTCTTAATCCTGTTTTATATATTATATACATATATATTTATATATATATATATGTACATATTTATATATGTACATATATACATGTACATATGTACATATATATATATATATATATATATATATATATATATATATATATATATATATATATATATATATATATATATATATATATGTACATATATACATGTAACACAAAAAGTAAGGAAATGTATGTTTGGTAGATTATTTCTTTGTTTGTAACAAAGCTTCTTGGCAATAAATCTTAAACCATTGAAAAGGCAGTTTATTTCCTTTTAAAATGGTGCCACATTTATAAAGAAACATGCATTTGTGGGAGGAGCAGCAGAGCCGAATACGTCGGTTGCACCCATGAAACATTTTCCAAATCTTCTCTGCCAGTGCCAAACAGCTTTGACCCTTGTGTTGTGTTTGGAGAATTAGATGATTGACGTTTGAAGGAACAATACATCTTGTCAATTTAACAATTGATCCATTTAACTAATAGGAGGCTCAGTAGCATGTGAAGGAACCAAACACAGCCTCAACAGCCTGGCACCTCCTCCTCATGCTGGTCACCAGGCTGGTCACGCTGCTGTGGGATGACATCTCATAATTCAACCAGCATTTGTCACAAGGCAGCCAACGTGGTTGTGTTGGTCACTCTGGCACCAACGGCACCCCAAGCTGATCCCTCAAGTGTTCAATGGGTTGAGGTCAGGACTGCTGGCAGGTCATCCCATCCTCTCCACTCCCAGATTCTGGAGGTGGTCTCTGATAAACCTGCTCTGTGCGGGGAGTGTTGTCATCTTGGAGGATGGAGTTCGCTCTCAGACTGTGGAGATGTGGGACTGTCTCTGGTTGCAGAGTCTCGTCTCCACATGTCACTGCATTGAAATTGCTTCCAATGATGACAAGCCTCGTTTTTCCAGTGAAAGAGATGCTGCACCAAACCACCACACTGCCTCCACCAAAAGATGTTACTCTGTTGGTGCAGCATCCAGCATAGCGTTCTCCACGTCTTCTCCACAATCCAGCTGCCGTAGGCAGAATCTGGACTTATCACTGGACATAACGATCCTCCACACGTTCAGGTTCCAGTGCACGTGTTGCCGACACCAGCACAAACAGGCCTGAGAGTGAAGGGAAGCCAGCCCCATGAGACCAGAGATTGGCTGCATTGTCTGGGCCGTTGGCCATATCATCCTGCAAACTTTGACTGCAGAACACGCCCTGTTACATGTACCGTGGCCTTCAGTTTGGAGATGGTACTAGGACTCCCTCCAAACAATGCAGCAACTTGGTCTTGCAGAACACCAGCTTCAAGTTGTCCTTTGGCATGGACCCAATCCAGATCAGTCAAACGTGGAATACTGATTCATGGAGCAGATGACCTGTTTGGCACTGGCAGAGAAGATTTGGCAAATGTTTCATGGGTGCAGCCCACATACTCTGCTGCTCCTCCCACAAATGCATGTTCCTTATAAATGTGGCACCATTTAACAGGGAAATAAACAAGTTTTCCAACGGAATAAGATTTACTGCCAAGAAGCTTTGTTACAACAAAGAAATAATCTACCAAACACCAATTTACTTACCTTTTTGTGCTAAATTAATATATATATTGCTTGTGTGCTTGTGGAGCCAAAGATGTTTGCACTTCAGAGAATATATTTTTTCTTACATATCTTCTTTAGATATATTGGACAAATACATCTCTAAATGGACTTTTATAAAGAAATGCAGGACATTGGGCTCTTATAAACCTTAAATTGTTTAAATGAACATATTGGATCAATTGGGCATATATTGGGAAACAAATTTGGCAAAGTTCTTTATAAAACTCACTCTATTTGATATATATACATATTAATATGCATATATAGCTGAGTATGCATGCATGGATGCAGTTTGTCCATATGTGCATACTTGTCTTTGTTTTTCTCATCAGTCATGACATGATTTTCCTCCGTCTTCCACAAATACCATGCCGTCTTCACTCATCGCTTTCATCCGAGGGTCATTCAACAGCGGAATACCATTTTGTTTTGTCTGTTTTGGATGCAGAATAGAGTGGAAGTCCAAAATTGCTCAAATCAAAATTTCAATCAAATTTAAAACCTCAAAATCTAACAGGTGTGTTCCTAACTGTGGAATGTCCCAAAAGATCCAAATATGGCTCTTTAAATGTTTTTTGGCTGTCGTCTATAAATTTTATTTTTTAAAAATATTTATGTCTGTTAATATTGACTGGTCCAGTAACTCTTCCAAAAAAAGCAAACAAAGAACTGACCGTGCTTTTGAACTGATTTGGTGTCTTGTACAGTCATGTGTCTTTCTGTGCTCCATTAGGTGTCTTTGATAAGCCTGGTGGCGAATTCACTGGGATATTCTGACTTCGCCGCCATTAAATCCCTGAGGACCCTGCGGGCTTTAAGACCTCTCAGAGCTCTGTCCAGATTTGAAGGCATGAGGGTGAGAATTCCTTTTAAGTGGCTTAATCTCTCAGGAAATCTAAATGACTAAGAAAATGTTTGTTAATGCCGGAGTCTCTAGGCTGCCTCAAACAAAAAGATTATGCTTTCTTTTTAAAATTTTCCTTTTGATAATTAAATATTCGTTTTGTTTTAAATGATTTTGATAAAATTTCTGGGAATATGGTGTGAGCAGGATGGATTCAGGAATGGCACAACTGACTTGCCCAGCGACCACTTTGGTCCAGATTCGCCAAAAACCTCTGAATCACTCAAATGTTGCACACATATCCCTGTTCATTTTAATATATATCTACATGTAAGACCGGGCCGCCATCCCTATCATCAAAACCATTTAAAAACATTGTTTTATGACATTCTTTTAAGTTTAAAATAAAATAAATAAATAAGAAATACACCAAATTACTCAATATGTTCAAATTGGGGGTGTTTTTAATTTACATAAATAATAAACACTTAAGATTTTAAAAAAGGATTTCTGTGTGTTATTTAATATCATTAAAGGGTTATTTTAATATTTCAGCGCTATCAACAAATTAAAATACTTTGGACATCACCAAATACTATTTATTGACAGCAGGCAGACCTGTCTGCATTTTAACCAGCTTTAACTCAACTTTTACCTCAAGTAAGACCTGCTAACATGACTGAAGAGCTCATCAATGTAACTGAAGACGGTAAACGCACATTTCCATTTGATTGATTTGTTTAGTAAAAATAAAAACAAAAAAATTAGTTTAATCACTCAAAAAATGACATCCAAATGAGCGGGAATGCGTTGTTTTACTGGCCTTTGAGTCAGTCTTTTGTGCTCACATGAGCGCCGTCTCTCCAGACTACGTCAAAGTCCAAACGTGACGGCGTGAAATTCATCTTTGTGAAGTGTGAGCTGAAAGTGTACACTTATGTTGTTTTTCTTTTTTGTAGAGAAGTGACCGTGAGAGCTGATGCTCCCATAGACACGTACACTTAGACATAGACGTGTAATGCAACCATTAACCATATATATTAACTCCAAGCCCAACCATGCACTTTTAATTGTCACCATTCATGAGTGAGAGCAAAGTAAAATAGTGAAAACACTGCCGCATAAAACTTGAACATAATACTCTTGAATATTGACGGTACTATTGAATCGAGTCATCCAGCTAAAATCATCACGAAGTAGGTTCGCGTTCATGCGTGTTACACTGATTATGTAAAAGTAACGTTCTGGTGACGTGGCGCAAAGTAGCTGTTAAGCAGTCCCGTGTGAAATAAAGCTTCCGACTTGGAAAACAAACCTCTGCGTCTTCAGAAATCAGAGCTTTTAAATGATGTAGAAGAACAGAAGTGACGTGTTTCTTGTTTGTTTCTCTCTGTCTCAGGTGGTAGTGAACGCTCTTATAGGAGCCATCCCCTCCATCATGAACGTGCTGCTTGTGTGTCTGATCTTCTGGCTTATCTTCAGCATCATGGGAGTCAACCTGTTTGCTGGCAAGTTTGGGAAGTGTGTGAACAGAACAGGCTTCACCCACAGCATCTCTGTTGTCAATAACAAGTCTGATTGTCTCGCCATGAATGACACCCAGTTCTACTGGACAACAGTCAAGGTCAACTTTGACAATGTAGGACTTGGATATCTGTCCCTTCTGCAAGTGGTGAGTTTGTCTGTGATGAAGAATTTTTTTTCTACATATATCAGACGTGATTCTTAATCACCAAGAGCCTTTAATAAGGTTACATTATCAACTTTCCATAATGAAAAGCAGTGATCATGTTATGTTATGTTATGTTATGTTATGTTATGTTATGTTATGTTATGTTATGTTATGTTATGTTATGTTATGTTATGTTATGTTATGTTATGTTATGTTATGTTATGTTATGTTATGTTATGTTATGTTATGTTATGTTATAGGCAACATTTAAAGGATGGATGGAAATCATGAATGCAGCTGTTGATTCGAGAGGAGTAAGTATTTCTGTCTTTTTCCACAGTCTACAAATGTCTTGCAATAAAACTCTCACTCACTATGAAGAATTGATTTGTTTTCAGGTTGAGGAGCAGCCCAGCAGAGAAATCAACCTCTACATGTACATCTACTTTGTTGTCTTCATCATATTTGGCTCTTTCTTCACCCTCAACCTCTTCATAGGTGTCATCATTGACAATTTTAATCAGCAGAAAAGAAAGATAAGTATTACAAAAAATAAATAAATAATAACACTGATGTTTGTCTTGAATCACTTAATATTTGCAAGGAATTTGTTTTGGAACGTGTTTGACTGACAGTGTCTGCACATAGTTAGAAGGCTGGAGTTTGCATGTTCTCCTCATGCTTAATGGGATGTTCTCCAGGAACCCCAGTTTCTTGTTAGGCTAATTGGTGATTCTTAATTGTCTGTGAGAATTTAGAATTACCAGTTATTCTAAAATGCCTTTCCTATGGCATCAATTCAGCGCCAAATGTATTTTGAACCAGAATCTGAGAGTGTGAATCCAAAATCTGAAACCAAGAATTCAAAGTCTCTAACTGAGAGCGCAGTCATCTATCTAGGTTACACTTTTCTTTTCTCTCCATCAGTTAAAAAAAAAAATCATCTCCATTTTCAATCTGTCTTTCTCAGTTGTCTCAGTTCTGCTTTTGCCTTTTGCGGTTGCAATTCTGAAACAAGTGTCAAATCAGCACTGCGTCAATCTTTTTTTTTTTTTTTGCAGTCTGGATATGAATGCTCTGACTTTATTCAAATTAAGACAAATTGTATTATTGCACAGTTAATGTTAGGAGTCAAACAAACGGTGTTACAGAAAGATTAATAATCCTCAACATTTGAAGACCATTTCCTGTGCTGTTTTTAATTATACAGTTGATTTTGCACTATCTTGCTGACTCCACAAATGGTGATTCTCGTTCCTCAAGGGCAAGACATCTAACCATTTATCAGCAAGAACTAATTTAAAATGCCAAACTATTTTACTTAACCTATTAGAGAAATAGAGATCCACTGAACTTGTTAGACACTCAAACAGTCGTCCGCTAGTTTATTGATAATAAGAAGGAGGTCTAATTATTTGTGGCATCCCTGGTGATGCAGCCCTCATTTCAAAATGTAAGCGTTCAAAAATAATACAAATATCATTGCTGGAATTAGGAGAAAGAAGAAAATGCAATTATAAATTGACAAGTTTTCCTTGCAACTACTTTGATAAACTGATCCTCATCATAAACTGATCCTGATCATAAACTGATCCTCTTCTCCAGTGGCAGGACAATTACATGAATGTGAAGATAGACAGTCTTCCTTTTCATTAGACCGGCTTTTCCATACATGTCTGTAGAAAAATGATACCAACTCTTCCATGTTTTCCTCTTTAAGTTGATAAATCTTTAAGCATAAGGAGGGGTTTAATAACAGCTCTGATCTAGTAGCTCCTGCAAGACTAAGTTGTAAATGTCATTAACAACTTCCTCCGCTTGCTGGTTCTGCATGACCATAATAAGCAATTACACCTCAGCCAGGAGCCCCCTCCTCGTTCTAGACTGACGCTGATTTGACACTCGTTTCAGAATTTCAGCCCCAAAAAGAAAAGGCGCAACTGAGAAAGACAGAGACCTGATAGAGAAAAAAGAAAAGTGTAGCCAGAAAGATGATTGCACTCAGTTAGAGATTTTGACTTCTTGGTTACAGATTCTCGGTTTTGGTCCTCAGATTTTGGGTTTTAATTTCAATAGATTTGGTGTTGAATTGACGCCAAACCTTTCACTCAAAGACAGCTGGGACATGCTCCTGCAGACCTCTGTGATCCTGTTATGATAAGGGAGTATAGATAATGATGGATAGCTTCCATAACCAAAGTTTAAATGCTTATACTAAGTGATCCAACTTGTAACTTTGGTCTGCTTTTTTAGGATAGTAAGTGCTGACATCTGTGAAAAATAACGTGAGATTTTTGTTTTCTTCATCCTTTATACTTAGGTGGGCAGGATATCTTCATGACTGAAGAGCAGAAGAAGTACTACAATGCAATGAAGAAGTTGGGGTCTAAGAAACCTCAAAAGCCAATACCGAGACCTTCGGTAATGGAAAAACAAGTCATAAATACAGCACACTTTGAGATTCAGACATGTTATCTAAATTTACTGGTTTATATTAATGTTTGTATGTTTCAACATAAATTGTGTATAATTCCTTGTCCCTGTGACCCTGCAAACGTTGTTTATAAAGTCTTGGAAGATTAATGTTTTACTAAAGTGATTGTTGCATTTCCCAATCGTAGAACATCCTCCAAGCCTTCTTCTTTGATCTGGTGTCCAAGCAAGCCTTTGATATAATGATTATGATGCTCATCATCGTGAACATGGTGACCATGATGGTGGAAACGGATGAGCAGTCCGAGCGAATGGAGTCCGTCCTGAACAAGATCAACCTGGTCTTCATTGTGATCTTCACCACTGAATGCCTGATCAAGCTCTTTGCCCTGCGATGTTATTTTTTCACGGTTGCATGGAACATTTTTGACTTTGTCGTGATAATTCTCTCTATCGTGGGTAAGAAACGTCACCCAGCAAAACAATAAACGAACTGTCCGTTCCATGTTTGGTTTCCCTTTTCTCTCATTGCAGTTCCATATTCTGAACAGTTGAACCGTCACAGAGGCAAATGGAAAAATCTTATCAGAATATCAATAATACTTACTTTTTTTTTTTTTTTTTTTTTTTTATATATCAATATCAATAATACATATCAATAATATATATCAATAATACTTACAATGCCGATTAACTTTTTTTAAACTTTACTGTTCATTAAGATAGACTAGAACCAAAAGATTTATATAAATCACACAGTTACGTTGACAAGGACCACATTCAAGTGAAGGATTTTATGGGCTCAATCACTGCGAGTGATCCCTTTCACAATAACGATGAATAGTAATGATGATTTATTGTTTATATTTTTAAAAAGTGCTGCCTCATGTAACTGCATCCTTTTGCAATGTGCCAAACTTAATTTTTTTTCTCCTTCTTATTTAAGGGATTGTTCTCGCTGACATCATTGAGAAGTACTTTGTATCTCCGACCCTGTTTCGCGTCATCAGACTGGCGAGGATTGGACGCGTTCTTCGACTTATTCGTGCAGCCAAAGGAATAAGGACTTTGCTGTTTGCCTTAATGATGTCCATGCCAGCACTGTTCAACATCGGCCTCCTGCTTTTCCTCGTCATGTTCATCTATGCTATCTTCGGTATGGCGAACTTTGCCTACGTGAAAAAACAAGATGGGATTGATGACATGTTTAATTTTGAGACCTTCGGGAACAGTATTATCTGCCTTTTTCAGATCAGCACCTCGGCAGGCTGGGACAACCTCCTGAGCCCTATAATGTCCAGTCCCCCAGAGGAGTGTGACGCCAGCTTTGTCAATACTGGCACTAACACTCGAGGAAACTGCGGTAGTCCCTCTGTGGGCATAGCATTTTTTGTCAGCTACATTATAATTTCCTTTCTCATTGTGGTAAATATGTATATAGCAATCATTCTGGAGAACTTCAGCGTTGCCACAGAGGAGAGCACAGAGCCGCTGAGCGAGGACGACTTTGAAATGTTTTATGAGGTATGGGAGAAGTTTGATTCCGAGGCCACACAGTTCATTGAGTTTTCAATGCTATCAAGATTCGCTGATGCTTTATCGGAGCCGCTGCGAATCGCAAAGCCTAACAAGAGCCAACTGATCTCTATGGACCTTCCCATGGTCAGCGGGGATAGGATCCACTGCCTGGACATCTTGTTTGCCTTCACAAAGCGTGTCCTGGGAGAATCCGGGGAAATGGACGCCCTGAAACAGCAGATGGAGGAGAAATTTATGATGACCAACCCCTCAAAAATTTCCCACGAGCCAATCACCTCCACCCTGCGCCGCAAAATGGAGGAAGTGTCGGCAATTGTCATCCAGAGGTGTTACAGGAGGCATCTGGTGCGTCGGCAAATGAAGCAGGCTTCTTACCTCTACAGACAAATCAACTACGAGACTGTAGTGGATGTAGGGGACGCTCCGGAGACAGAGGGGCTGTTAGCCTCCATGATTCAGCACTATGGGCCTATGGGGGTGGAGGTCGTACAGACACCAGAGGACACGGTTATGTCCTCGCCACCGTCTTACGACAGTGTGACGCGGGAATCCTCTCTGAGCCCCTCTGAAGCGGTCGGATCAACACCCAGAGGCTCTGAACTTGGAGAAGCCGGCGAAAACTATGAGGAAACTTTTCTTTGAGAGTGTGAAGAGAGAGTGATCAACCCGTCTGTTTTTTGTTAATGAATTTTGAAGGAAATATCTTGTGTTCAGAAGGACAAAAAGATTTATTTTTTTAATATTTTAGAAGATATCGATGAAATATACAATATTTAAGTAACTCAGCCTCTGTTACAGTAGAATAACTCACAGATTTAACATGTTACATAGCTTCAAGAGGCCAAGTGCAGGGCTGTAAGATATACATTGTTCTCATATCAACTTATAAACTATGAATATCAACTTTCAACATAATGATGGAGCCTATAAGAAACAATAAGCTACTTTATATGCAGTTTTTAATATCAGCATATTTCTCAGTCTCTCTACCATTTTTAATTGTCCATTTTTTTTATTTGTCTGCATAAATATGAGGAAAAACAGATTTTCATACAAGTCTTTAAAGTAGATAAAGAAAGCACCACTTTAACAATTATTTTACATTTAGCTTTTATGTATATGTACTAAGAAGTGATCTAATATTGCTTGACCACAAGTAGCTCAAGTATAAGAAACTTTAGCTTCTAGTTCAACCCTCTTAGGAGTTGAAGCTATTGTTAAACATTTCTGGTAGCAGTTTGTACTCTTGCAGAACAACTCTGGGTTTTTCATCATCCTATCCTAAAGCTACTAATTTACACCAAACAGTTAGTTATGGTTTGAGTCCTCTCAAAATATGAGACCTGGTAACCGTCAGGTTTGTCCAAGTGATTTTTTGCAAACTGCTAGTGGACAGCAGCATCCCTTATGGCAGGGGTGTCAAACTCAATTCCTCGAGGGCCGGTGTCCTGCAGGTTTTAGATGTTTCCCTGCTTCATCACACCATGATACAAGTACCTGTGTCATTAACAGACTTGTGCAGCCCTTGATGACATGATGAGCATTAATTAGTATCAGGTGTGCTGGTGCAGGGAAACATCTAAAACATGCAGGACAGCGGCCCTCGAGGGCTGGAGTCTGACACATGTGCCTTATGGGAAACATTTGGATCTGTCCTTCAGCTCTGTCATGAACATCATTATTGCTCAGCGCTCTGTGGGTTGGGAACTTTTAAATGTAACACTGGTAATACATCCTTTAATTTTTGAAGAAGTTACTCTGGCCCTTGCAGACTATTAGATGCCTTTCTGTTGACATTATCTTTACCGATTCACTATTCCTGTGAAGGGTAACAACGACCATGAAATCCCACCACTTGTACACAATCTACCTAATGTTTGGTGGAGTTCAAACTCATTAAAAATGCTTTTAGGACTTTTACAGCCTAATGATACACTTCAATAAATATGTGATCAGGATTCAATAGACCCAAACTCTTTGAATATGTCTGATTGTCATCTCATTGACTGATTCTCCAGATTCACGTACACTAGTCAACTCCACATCTGTGATGTTGAATCATCCATCCATCTATCATCCATCCATCCGTCCATCCATCCATCCATCCATCCATCCGTCCGTCCATCCATCCGTCCATCCATCCGTCCATCCATCCGTCCGTCCATCCATCCATCCATCCATCCATCCATCCATCCATCCATCCATCCATCCATCCATCCATCCATCTCCCCTACCTGCTTAATCCTGTTCAGGGCCAGCAGACAGTTTATCTTATCCCAGCTGTCATCAGGCAACGGTCAGAGTGAACACAGAGCAGGTCACCAGACAATCAATCATACTCAAATTTATTTCTACAGACAATGAAGAACTATTGTCATCTGTTGAATGCAGTCTGATTACAAGCAGAAACATAAAAATCCACACAAGCACGAGGAGACGATATAAACCCCACAGATAGGTCCCAGCTGGTAATTGAACAAAAGTGTTTGCCATGAACCACTGCAGTTGGATGTTTTCCTTATTAAATGAATTCACTGTAACATTTGGCTTTTCCTTATGTTTGGTATGAATGTGAAAATCAGACGAGGCAGTAAAATGCAAACAAGGAAAATTCAAACATCACTGCATTACTGTCCATCAGCTTTCAAGCAATAAAACCTTTGTGAATATCTATTTCATATTTAAAATGTTCAAACATAGTACCGTATTTGCCAACTATAGTTCTTTCACCTTTATACAAAAGTAGAATGTAAATGTCATCGTGGAAACAGGTTTTTTTTTCCAACTTTAATCAAACGAGCGTGCTGTTGGCTTGAAATCTAGCCAGTGGATTTACTAAATAATGCAATTATTTACATGTACATGAAGTTATTTTTATTAAGGCTGTCATCAGTTAATATTTTATATCTGTGTGGAGAAAAAAACCACTGAGCAAAAAATAAAGAGATGCTAAAGAGACTAAGATAATCAGCAATGGAGGCCTTTCAAGTATTTTGTCATCAAAATTTGCTAACAAAATAGTAAATGTAAATGTATGTAAATCTTTTTGCAGCATAATTCAAAAAAGAAGATAAAAGCAGTTTTACTTCTGAAATTAGTAGCAAAATGAAATGTTTTAGTCAGTGAATACTTAAGGTTTTTCAACTGTTTTTCTGCAATCTCATATCCATGTTTTATACAAATGCACAGATGTTTTTAAAGTTATTACTTTTACTGAAAGGCTACACGTTATTAGATCCACGTTGGACTTGAAAAGCTAATATTTGCTCATAAAACTGAAACGCGTGACTGCCACTGAAGTAAACTGATGTCAGTTCTGAAAACTGTTAAGAGCATCGTGATCCAAAGAATTATAGATTCATGTCCACTTCGAGTGAATTAAATTATACATAAATATGGATTATACATGAATAAGCGTAGCTTGTGTATTTCATATATCAAAAATATGAAGAATAGCACTCTTTTCATGTTCTTTTCTTTATTAAACTTTTTCCAACTTCTAATATGAAGACATTTATTCCTCTTGAAAAACCAAAGTTTACAGTCATTCTGTTGCGCCCGACACACTTTAACGTCAGTTACAAGAAGGTACGGCCCCTGCTTCATGTGCCTGATTTTGACTGTTATCCACATTTTTCTCTGAAACTATTTGGACCATTTCATTCGATCAGACTGATGTGGACTGAAGGGGCATGAATGCACTCATTTTTGTTACTTGGTTTCTAGAGAGCTTTGAGACTATAATGTATGCAAAGCTGATTTTTACCTATTTTTTTGTAATGTATTTATATTAAAATGCAATTTGAGTGACTCACGATGGTCATAATGGGGCAGGGTTAAATTATATAAATACAATGTGTTAATTTTTATATAAAACTTTTCCTGAAGAACACGATTGTCTGTACTGAATTGAGGTAAAACGGTTCATGGATTTATTTTATTAATTGAAAATAAAACACATTGTGGGCTTCACAACTGTCAGTGCAGTTCATATAAGTTAGTCTGTACAACATATTTTCTGTTTGATAAAGCTACCAGACCAGTAACCGCTTCGTAACGTCCTGTGCAGGTTTAGTCGCTACGCAACAGTCAAGACAGTGCAGCGTCTCTATTTTTAGAGAAGCCAGTTAGCTGATTTGACCTCATTACAAGTCGTGGTGCTATTAAATCTCTCACTCACACACTCACGCTATGTCCATGTGGATGTGTATCAAAAAAAAAAAAAAAAAAAAAGAAAAGCAGGCCAGATGTGCACAGGCTGCATCTCCACGGCTAGCCGTCCTTGGGAGTGTGTTGTCCTTTTAAGCTTAAGTTTGTTTATAATGTTTCCGCAAATGCGGCAGAATCACATAAAGCTTCCTCAACAACGCAGCTTAAATGTTATTTGAGAGAAATGGGTGCTGAAACACTGACAAAAAACCACCAAAGACGCTGCTGGGCGATGCCAGCGCAGGGCCGGGAAATGATTTGAAAATCTTGCAGCACTCAGATTTTTTTTTCAGGACTTGCGTCTTCTTCTTGAGACGCTTTTATCCTGCACCTGCTAAAACAACGATCAGTGTTCAGTTTGAGTTTATAGCTGAGGGGTTCCCACATTTTTTTTTTTGGACCCCCCCCTCCCCCACCCCTAAGAAAATCATTAAGGACGCCAATTTGGATTCAGCCCCGAAGAGATTTCCTCTGTCCGGTTGTCAGGGTGGTCCAATCCAACTCTGACCAGCTGGGATAGAGGGATAATCTGTATGTTAAAAAAAAAAAACACTTGTTTTAATTACACACTCACAAATGCACATTTACACACAAAGTCTTTCTCCCTCTGTTTGACACACTCATACGTACAGCACACATGTGTACATGCATGCCTTAACACATCTGTCACGCGCACACTTGACTTTTGCTATCCATCCTCATAATTACACGGATTTTAATTTAGGTTTGTGCTTGAAGTGCCAGGAAAAAAGAGAGTTTATTGAAAGTGCCTTGGTAATTGATCTGATTTTTGATCATTTGGACATGTGGTGGAGATTAAAGCTTCAACACAGAGAGAAAACATTTTTAAACAGATTATAAAGGCACTATGTCTAATTACAATATACACCAGCAAACACAGCAGTATCACTGTAATGATTTGCAAATTGGCTGTATAGTTATATATTAAAAGTGTGGCAACAGAAAAGAGATTTGATGAACAGTGTGTTCATCCACAGCCATCCATCCATCTGTCTTCTGTACTCATGCATCCTGTCCAGGGTCACGAGGGAGTGGGGTTCGTACTAGCGCTCACCTGGGAAGAGCTGGGATATAACCTGGAGAGGTGTCCCACATGCACAGTTTAGACCAGGGTGTTGAGTTCCAGTCCCTGAGGGCCACTGTCCTGCATCTTTTAGATGTTACTCTGCTTCAACAGACTCTAATATAAATGACTTTGTCGTTAACTGACAAGATTAACAGAGATAAGCTGATGCCGACCACTCCTTTGAGTCAGGTGTGTTGTTTCAAAGAAACATTTAAAGCATGCTGGGTGGCTGACCTTGAGGACTGGAATTTGACATCTGTGGCTTATCACCGATTGGAGTGCATGATTAGGATAGTACCAAAATGAATAAGTGCAGTGTAAAAAGGCACGTACCGTCCCAGTACTGTGCAATGAAGGTGACAAAAAAGAATCCTCTGGCATGCAGGGCTCTGTGAGGATACGTCGGCATGTCCAGCTGCAGATGCAGAGAACCTGACAGACCTCAAACACAATGGAGGAGAAGCTATGGCTGATATAACGTAGTGGTAATTTCCCATTAAACACAGGGGGAATTTTTGATTAATTCATTTATTTTTTTAGGTTTGCAGTCAGATTGCCATTATTAAATAAATAAATAAAGTAATCTGTGTGTGCTAATCACAAAAATATTGTCACGTATGAATCAAGTTGTTTTCAGATCACATCTTCATCCTGCTGCAGAAACAGACGACATGAGGTGAGGCAGAAATAACATCCAAAATCAACGTGACCCACATTTCTTATGCATGAATGCATTAGGAAGCTTAGAAATCCATTAAAGATGCTGCACTTGTGGACATGTTGTGAATTACCAATGTGACTTTAAACTATTGACGGTCTAATTGTTGTCGTCGTTGCTACAAGGATGCAATTGAATACTTTGCTATTTTAGATCTTGATAGACACGTTTCAGTTTTGTTTACTCTTCAGCAGCCAGTGTGAGCAGTAACTCCAGGGGAACTTTGTCTTCTCTGAAGGTGTTAATCCATTAAAGTTGTTCAGTTTTGGATTAATTATTCCTAGAATTTCCCTCTTCTCAGCTGCTGAGACAAAAACCTGAAATTTCATAAGTGTATGGAGGATTTTTATTTATTTATTTATTATTATACATTATCATATATTTTGTTAGCTCTGTTTCAATGAAACTGGACAAAAACCTTGTTTATTTTATAAAATTTAGTGGCTGTTATGACTGTGTGTGTCACAGATTTTTATTAAAAAGATTATAACAAACCAAAATCCAGTTTGAAATCAGAATTTAAAGATTTAACAATCACGTTTTTACATTCAAATTGAAGCATCTAATTCTGCAACATTTCTTTTTCCCCTGTTTGACTCTCATGTTTCTTGTGTTTGTGTTGGCAAAATAAAACAAGCAAATGTTCTTTGTCACTTCATTTCAAGCTGGTGAATTCAGAAATAAAAAAGAGTTTTATGTGATGTGAAGCCACTTCATTTTTTTTTTTATTTTACACATTCAATATTTGTTGATTTTAATATTTTTGGCAAATCACTTTGTCCCTGTCTTTATATGCGTAGAAGGGCTTTCATGAGCACAACAGCCTCACTGGTAGAGAAAGTCCTGTTGACTATTTTGACATTTCAACAGCTGTTTTATTACACTGAAGCTCACTGGATTCAACGTTACGACGGACAGATTGGGCACTTTACTGCACATAAAGATCATCAGCTAATTTGACTAAAACTGATAAAGTATTCAATTTGGTCTGTTGCATTAGGTTGAATGTTACTGAGGCTGACCACACCTAAATAGCCGTGAAACTAAACATTTAAAAAGCAGAAAACAGCCTTTTGGGTGCAAGTGCTCTTCTGTCAGTCAGCCTGCACGGCAGGGATTTACTTAGTCATCTGAGCTAACGCTGCCCAGATGGCCTGATGCAGCACTATCTAATTACTTCTTTTATAGATCCTCTTTTCTAATATGTACTTGCTGGGTCATCAGTGTTTTACATCCTTCACTGCCACCACATGGAGATTTCTGCATTTACAGATCAGCAGGATGAGCACTGTGTTTTGCAGCCTCTGAGTTTAAGGAAAAAACTAAAACTAGAGAATATTTGTTAAACATTTCAGAAGCTCAGTATTTTATCTTTCTCTTTACTGTTGAAAAAGAAGTCCAACTGTGAGGAGAAGAAAAGTCAGAATGTGGATATTTAAACTTTGCAGTTTTGTTCCAGCAAGAACAGAAATATTGATGATTTGTCTGATTATTCGGGCAGGAAAGGAAACGTTTGTTTAAAAGAGATAAGTGAAAATGAAAACATATCCAAATATCAGAGTGGCTTTAGGAAGACAAGAAGGAGAAGAGATCCAACATTATGCTTCAAGACTGAAACAAGAAAACTACAAATCTACTGAGCCGTTGGTGGAAATAGTATTCTAATTATAGTCAGTAAGAAACTGCATAATATGATATGGACAGAGACATTATTAACAATACTGTAAGTTACTTATCAAAGGTTCGGGTGTATAAATGGATTTTTAATAAGGACACTAATGCAAGTTTAAATAGGAGGTTTAAATAGGAGGTTTCAGTCATGATAGATGGTTTATTTAAGGAAACAGAATAAAGGATGGGGTTTCCTGGTTGATAAAGGTGTGATGTAGAAGAGGCTGAGAAATGTGATCTTCACGGCAGAGAACCCTCAGACAGCAAATGTGTCGCTCCCGTCAAACCATCTACACAAACAGCCACGGAGATGGAGATGTACAATTTCAGCTAAAATGACTAAGAAGGTTTTTTACAAGGCGGGAAACAGTACAGTTGTGTGGTCACATTGAAAGGTGTTAAAATCAAGAATTAGAAAAGCTGACACAATTTAAAATTCTCAGATTTACAACTTGAACTTGAATCACAGGCAGCTCGGTGGCTTAGTGGTTAGCACTGTTGCCTCACAGCAAGAAGGTTCCTGGTTCGGTTCCCGGCCCGGTGGGTCTTTCTGTGTGGAGTTTGCATGTTCTCCCCGTGCTTGCGTGGGTTCCCTCCGGGTACTCCGGCTTCCTCCCACAGTCCAAAAACATGCATGTAAGTTAATTGATCATTCTAAAATTCTCCCTAGGTGTGAATGTGAGCGTGATTGGTTGTTTGTATGTGGCCCTGGGTAGACTGGCCACCTGTCCAGGGTGTCTCCTGCCTTTCGCCTGATATGCGCCGGGATAGGCTACGACAGACCCCCGTGACCCGGAAACGGATAAAGCAGGTATAGATAATGGATGGAACTTGAATCACTGAATCACTGATGGATCACTGAGAAACCTCTGTGTCGGAAGAGTACATGCCATGTAAAGCTGATGACCTCCAAGTATTGCCAAGAACCACGAGTTAAATCCATGAGGGATTCCCGAGGTAAGTCTGTGTCTGGGTGTCAGGTAACGTTTGTATCTGTGTGTTAGTATTGAAGTAATCTATGAGTTAACTACAGTGAGTGATGAATCAATCAGAAGTACATTTACTGTTTCACTTAAACTGATCAAGATGATGTACTGGTTAAAACCAATACATCATCTTGATATTCTGGCTGATCCACAAGGCTGAAAACCAGCTTTGCCTGTGGTCTTCTATCCTGCAGCCAGTCTGAAAGTGAACTAAGCAATGCTTTAAGAACACTGTTCACCGCGCCATCTGAAAATGCAGGTTCAAACTTCACGGTATAAAGAAGAAGCCATACGTGATCACGATCCAGAAAGTCCAGCATCTTCTCAGGCCCAAACCAGGCTTCCCCACCTACTATATGTGGACTTCTGTGAAAGTGTGAAATGTGTTTCTGCCATCAAAATGAAACAGTCCTGTTTCTTTTTATAAGATCATACATTTCTTTATGTGTTTTTCTGTGTTCTTTTCTGAATAAAATGTGGATTCATACATGTATTAGTTGTAACAATGATACAGATATAATACAACCCAGTAAACAGTTTTTTTTCCATTTCTCTTTTTAAACTGTCCCTTCTCCCTCAGAGCAGCAGTTCTTCTCATTGTTGTTTTCCCTGGTTTCGGTGGGAGACTTCAGCACCAATAATACCAACAACAATACACATGACAGCCGGAGAGAATCAGAGCAAACCGCTTCTCCAGAGGCCGTAGATTTATACAAGCAGGACGCAAAAGGCAGCAATGCTGAAGACACAGCCGGAGGGAAATGTACTGGCATGATCCTTGATGTTCCTTTTGTTGATGGCTGCAGTGAGCCAAGTACAGCCACCTCATGTGCTCTCTCAACGTCTGCTCCGAGTCCAGGAATGTCCAACTCTGCGTTTAACCCCCCCAAAGCAGAGTTTCTCCCCGATGCCCTCAAAGAGGAGTGTTTCCTTTACCGTTATGAACTCCTGGAGCATCAGCGACCCCGCTGACGGGGCCAACGCACCTTTTGGTGAACAACGTGTTTCAGGAAGAAGAGAAAACACATACAAGTGCTCTCAGTGTGGGAAAACCTCTGATGAGGCAAATTATATTTGCATCAAATGTGTAAAGAGTATTCAGAAAAGATTTGGACACCAGTGTGTGCATGTTGTTCAAACGTATGACTGCTCTCAATGTGGGAAAAGCTTTCAAAGAATCTCCCTGCAGCAAATGTTTCAGCCCTGCCACAAGTTTGACGCCTCGGGCGTTGCACCACAGAAAACACAGATTTGTGCATGTTGTGGAAAACCCTTCAAGGACAAACATGACCTGAACCTTCACATGTGTAGTCCCACAGGTGATTTCGCATGTTTTAGTGTTCCTACTGCACGATGGAAATTGGAAATACTTTGTATGGAAATTTGAACACACACAAGAATTCACACGAGAGACAGCTGTATCTGTCCCCTGCCTGGGGCAAGGCCTTCATCTCAGCCGACGGGTTGCAGGTACACAGATGGGAACGGCCGTTCAAGTGTGTGTGGGAAGGGATTCCCCACGGTGACCAGCAAGGTGACGGCACACATCCGCATTCATCCTGGGATCTGTGGTCTGACTGTGGGAAAGGGAAAATGGGTGACACACACAGCGGTTCGCCCAACAGTTGTCAGGTGTTTGTCAACTCTTACATTTGTCTCAGTCACTGGAAGAGACTTCAAAACTCACGGTTCAGTCCAGACCAGACTGTCTGATCTCATTGTTTATCATGTTACTTATTTTAAACAAATGTTGCTTTTTGGTTGCACTCATTGTAGTTCAGGCTTTGCGCACTGTGAAATAATTCTGAATGTCTGTTGTATGAATATGCTCCAGAAAAAGCTTTTTTCTCCCAACTTTACTATGTTCATGTTCGATTGTTAACTTTAAAATTCATGTGCAGCTTTTGGACCCGACTTGTTGTCTTTTTAGTCTCTAAATTGACAGATGTGCATTGGAGTGAGCTTAAAAAATATTTTTATTAGATCTGTTTTAATATGCTTAAGAGACAACATGAACACTAAAGTGTTGTCAAAAGTTTTCTGAATAGTAATACATTTGAAAAATTATGATCATAACTTTTATTTTGATGTCAGTGACGTTAGTTAAATTTAAATAAAAGAAAAGTTATCTGTGTTTAAAAATAATAATGCATTATCTTGGAAAATTTTGAAATTTTTTGTTGTTTTACCGAAGTAGATATTAAATATATATTTTTACATTTTAAATAATTTTATTTCAAAATAAAGTTATTCCCTTAACTTTATTGAGAAAAACATATGTAGGGTGTAGGTATTTATTTATTATTTAGACATCTAGATACATTTTAGAAGTATTAAATGCATGAGGAATATAGAGATTGTTGGACGTTAACGTTGCTCATTAGTTTTAAGATCTCAGTTGTCCGGTGAGGCGGTGCTTGTGGTCCTGAATATAGAATAGTTTGGACGCTTCTCTACGGGCTGCCCCGCAAACCAAAACGAGCGTCGCTGATCTCGGCAGACGCTGACGGGGCCAACGCACCGCTTGATGAACAGCGTGTTTCAGGAAGAAGTTGGCGCCTGAAGCTTCCTATTACAGCGGCTAGCGCGCTAACCGACGCTATGTAAAACACCGCGCTGTATTAAGTCTTCTCCTCTGAGTTATTAAAGGGCTTCAAAATGAACGACATGGGTATGTATGGCGTTGTGAAAGTCGACAAAATGATTTGTTATTATCGCTTCCTTCCAAGCCAACTGAGTCGAGCAGCCCGGGTCAGCAGGCCTCGACTAATCCCTGGAACAAGAACTGTTTTGCTCAGCACCGAGCCGGTTTGTCGCCGTGAAGCAGCCGCGGCCTTGTGGCGGGACGGCGGCCACGGAGAACCTCATACGGCCGTACAGTTACTCTTACTAAAACAGACTAAACATGGTTTGATTTTTAACGCATTGTCCTCTTTTAAAGGCCCATCTCAGCTTCCGTTACAATGCAAAGTGTTGCATGAATTAGTAATCGATGGGCATGTGTCGACATCTGTTCCGCAGCTTACGGCGATTGTTTATTTGTTAGTGGCGTCAAAGCGCTAAACGTGTTGAGCTTTAAAGGACCGTCTCTGCAGCCCTGAACGAGGGTCCAGTACCAGATGCCAAACTTCGCTGCTGCGACGCTTTTAATGGAGAAAAGGAGACTTTTCGAGCTTCATTTAGCTCTGGCGGCGGTTCTCCCGAGCAGGATGTTTGAAGGAGTTGGGATGAACCACTTTCAGTTTAGGCTTCAGTTACATTTTTGTCGGCCAACCCGGTCCTTTTCACCGTCAAAAGCTTAACACGGGACCCGATGTGTGTTTCGAGGTTGGCGTGACCGAGTTTTCTTTCCCTGCAGAGTTCAGCGTGCCCCTGTCCTCGCTGGCTCTCCTGGTCCCACCACTCCGGCTTATGTCAGCGGTCATGTGGGAAGTTGTGAGGCAGCGCAACATCAAGCACTATGGGAAGCTGGAAGAGTTCGTGTCCATGGTAACAGATGCAGTTCCCGAGCTGATGAGTAAAAGAGAAGGGAGACTGCTCTCTCTGGGCCTGAGAGCACGGGTAAGTTAAATGTGTGGCTACTGTTCAGGTAGTAAACACCCAAAGATGAGCCCTTATGCTTCCCTCGGGCTCTCGTTGTTTTTTATCTTTTTTCTTTTTATATCATTATGGCTGTATTTTTTTTTTTTTTTCAAAGCCCATTATATTTAAAAAACTGGTGCTATTTTGTTCCTTCTGGGGTTAAAATTATGAAGCAATAGTAATGTTGAGCAAAGCTGACATGCTTTAAGAGGTTTATGCAGAGAAAAAAGCAGAAGAAAAATGCTGTTTTTTTTTTTTTGTTTGTTTTTGGCTTAAGGGTCCCCGCAAGGTGTGAAATTTTAAAACTGAGTTTACATCTAAGTACAATTACAGTGAAATTAATGTTTCTGCTACTTTCTGGCATGTTTATGACTTTGATCACCAGCAATGCTCGGCCCAACCCCAACTATTCATTATATATGAAAAAAAAACACTTTGTTTTGTGCCCCCCACCCCATCACAAACAGTATTCAAACTGGCACTTAAAGGGTAAAAAAATATTATTAAATATTAGAGTAATAGTTGGGTTGAAAGATTCATTACAAAAAGGATTTATGATGGATTTTATTGTATAGTAAGTTTTTTTTGTTTTTTTTTTGGCATTAGAGGCTCATAAATTAGAGGTATGCACTAAAAATTAAACATCAAATGACCAAATGATGTTTCTTCCAGACGACTCTGGAGCTGTTGCGCTCTGAGCACCCTGAAGATCTCAAGGCGGTTGAGACTCATCTTAACAGAATCCGATCTTCATGCATTGAGGAGGTGAAGGGGGCTGTTATCTTTCTGATAATGAATTCATCCCAATTTTATTTTATTTTATTTTATTTATTTATTTATTTATTTTTTTTGAACAAAAAAATGGCAGTATATTAACAACTGTTTCTCGTTTTGAAGTCTTGTTTGCTTGATTAATGGTAGTAATGATTAGTTACTGATCTAAATTGGTATTTGAAAATGTTCCAACCTGACATAACCTCTCTGGCATCTTGTTTGTAACCCAGACAAATGATCCTGTAATTGAAGCTCCAGAGGCGAACTTCATGAAGCTGGTGCAGGGCCTCATTGAAGACACTGATGGCAGGGAGCACTTTCTTAAAGTAAAAATATAATTAAACTTGTTTTGTTTTTTTTTTTCCCAATCAGCGAAAGCGTTCTGAGACATTTCAAATATCAAAACCCCCTTGTGTTTTATCCAACAGAATGTGTTTCCGGTAGAATATGGCCCAGACTTTGACACGGCATTAGAGACGTTAGTTTGTGAGTTCTTTACCAGACTGGAAGAGCTCCTTCCCATACCAGATTTCAAACAGGTAAAGTATCACTGGTAGATCTAAAGACAATGAGTGGGGCTCTTTGAACCTCGTCTTCAACATTTCTCTGGTGCTTCTGTATAGACTGCGTCATGGATCAGTGCTGCCCCCGCTGTCCTTGAGGAGTACATGCAGTGCGTCTCAAATGGGGACGACCTAAAATTTCTTCTCCAGAGCAAACAGTGCCACGGAAAACTTGCAAAGACCACCACTGGTATGTTTTTATGTACTTCATATGTGTCTCTTTCTTCCATGTGGGGCGCTAACGTTTTCCTTCCCTCAACTTCCCAGCAGCACCGTTTCAATCAGATGATCTTCTGATTCCATCGCTGTCTCTCCCTCCTTCCCTGGAAGTGGCGATCGCGTCCCACCCGAGTGCTTGTGATGACGAAAATAACGACGTCCCCCAGATTGTGATGTTTGACGAAGAGCTGTCCACAAACCCTTCCACTTCAACAGACTTCCCAGAATCACCAAAAAGGACTGATGTGTCCTCATCTCCCAGCAGGAAGCAGCAGTCGGGGATCCATAAGTGCCCTGAGTGCGGCAAATGTTTCAAGCATCACTCTGTCCTCCTTGAACATCAGAGAGTCCACAGTGGGCTGCTGCCCTACAACTGCTCCGAGTGTGGGAGGGCTTTCAGAACGGCCACTCTGCTGGCTGGTCACAGGCTCCGGAAATGTAAAAATGCTGCCTACCTTTGCATTAAATGCGGGAACAGTTTTCCAACCTCGCTGGACAAATTCAGACACCACTGCCCAAAACGTGGGCCTAACTATGACTGTGGGCAATGCGGGAAGAGTTTTCCGAAGTCTAGCAGCTTGAAGGAACACCTGCTCACTCACGTTCAAAGCCGCCTTTTTAAGTGCAGCCATTGCGGCGTCGGTTTTTCAGGAATTGGTGACCTGAAGTATCATCAGCAGGTGGATCACGATAAGCCTTATCAGTGCAAGCAGTGCGGAAAGAGCTTTATCTCCTCAAAGAGTCTGGCCAAGCATCAACAACGGCATGAAGAGGTTGTTGAACTGGAGACGGCTAAACTAATGAGCGGAGGTAAACTTAGGAAAAGTGGCTCAAGTCACCGGACTTCTTCTGCATGCCTGTCCTCCAGGAAGACGTCTGTCAAAGCCGTGTACCCCCGAGGAAGAGTCACTCATAACTGTCCACTGTGTGGACGGAGCTTCAAGTACCGGTTTGAGTTTCTGGAACACCAGCGGTTCCACACGGCAGTGAAGCCTTACAAGTGCTCTCAGTGTGGAAAAGCCTTTCGCACGGAAGCTCACCTGTCTGGACACAGGAAGAGGAAGTGTAAAAATGCTGCTCACATTTGCACCAAATGTGGTTGTCAGTTCAGATCTCTGCACGAACGTGTCAGACATCAGTGCGTGCAGCTGCTGACAAAGTATGAGTGTTCCCATTGTGGGAAGACCTTCAAGATGGCCCATCTGCTCAGGAACCATCAGATGAGCGAGCACCAGCTTCCGTACAGCCCCAACCATCGCTTCAGGTGCAGATACTGTGATGAAACCTTTCCTGGCATCAGTGAGCTGAAGTACCATCAAAGAGTTGACCACGAGAAACCCTATCAGTGTCAGGAATGTGGGAAGTGTTTCCTGTCGGAAAAATGCCTGGCTAATCATGAGCTGCGCCACAATGACGACCGACCCGAGAGCTGCATGGTCTGCGGTCGCGGCTTCAGAAACCGCTATGATTTGAAGCAGCACATGCGCACTCACACAGGGGAGCGGCCTTACCAGTGCACGCACTGCTCGCAGTGTTTTTCCACAGCAGGAGGACTGAGGAGCCACACCAGGGTTCACACGGGCGAAAAGCCGCACGTTTGCCCCGATTGTGGGAAGGCTTTCTCTCAGATGGGTGCAATGCGCACTCACAGGCTCACCCACACCGGAGAGAGGCCGTTCAAGTGCACGGTGTGCGGCAAAGGTTTTACAATGGCGCACAAGGTCACGGTGCACATGCGCGTGCACACGGGCGAGCGGCCGTATGTGTGCTCGCAGTGCGGAAAAGCCTTCTCGGATGGGAGCGTGCTGAAGCAGCACATGTTGAACCACTCGGGGGTGAGACCCTATCACTGCCAGATCTGCCCCAAGACCTACACCTGTCTGAACCACCTGAGGAGGCACCTGAAGAGCCACTCCAACATGAACTGACCTGGAGCAGACGCTGATCACAATCAACACTGAATTACACTTACAGAACGATTGCACTTGCTAGAAAAAAGGGTACTAAGATGTTAGTGGACCAACAGAACCTGTAATATAGACTGCTTTTGAAGCTGAGGTGACGTGATTGTCGCCGGAGTCGCAGTAGCACAAACCGATGGTCTCTTCCTTCATTCCACTCCAGTTCTCGGGTGTTTTCCTGTCCCTTAGTTTCTACTGAATGGCTGATACTGGACTCAACTTAACTTTACAGAGCTCCCGCAACGTCACAGCGGGTCGCTGTCCTGGACTCGCCTCTGCCGCTCCTCTGCAGACTGGGATGTATTGACAGTTGCTGGTTGTGGCCACATCAGGAACCAGAACCGGCGTAGCTAGATTACCCACCCGGCAGCTGGATTAGGTTTCACACCTTTTCTGCTTTTTTTTTTTTTGGTATCGATGGATCACTTTTCTGAAGAGATGATGCATCATCTTGATTATCACACCAACTCTTGTTGTAGATTAGGGAAAGTGCAAAAACAGGAGTGAGCACAAATGTACCTTTTTTATAAGATATCTGTCCACTGTGACCTGTAACGAGCCCTGTATGCTTTGGTTGAGATGCTGTATGATTGGTAGATGTTATTGAAGAAAGTTGTTTTTGTTTTGTGTTTAAGGCCTTCAAAGACACAAACATGAAAGTTGTGCTTCTTTGTAAATATGCCCACTGATTTGCTTTCTGTAGGCCTTTTTATATCTCTACATTAGTGTGCATGGTGTGAGTTTCAAATTAAATGACCTTTGATAATCTTTCTGTTTGGTTTCTTTACCAGAGAGAAACAGCCACATCTGTTTTTAGACTCATTGTTGGCCGGGATAAGTGGTTCACTAGAGGGCAGTCAATAACCGTTCACCATTCGATCTGTGTTCTCTGTCCAGGAGTGGTGATGTAATTACACATTTACAGTGCTGAAGCCTGGTGCCGCAGCTCAGGACTCAGATGGTAAATCATGCGGAAGTCAGTCCCTTTCCTGTCATTAACTTTCCCTGACACAGTTTGGAATCTTAATTAACCTGCAATTTCCTCATGTTTTGACCGGCGCCCAACAGGAGCTGATAAAGAGAGCTGATCACGTTTGTAGTTAGTTTGCGATGATACTAGGCTACAGAGCTTGATTTGGACCGACACCGTTACTGGTAAACCTGTATGTTAACATGAAGCTTGAGAAAAAAGGCTTTTGATATTTTTAGACTGGGAAAAATAAGCTTTTTATTCCCTCCTTGTGTCATGCTTCCTCATCTCATTCCAAGCAGTTTTGAGTCATTTCCAAAGACAAACCTGTCTCCCTGCCATTCCCAAGGAAGGTATCCACCAAAGATGAATGTGGTGGTGTTGGTCACCGGAAGATTTAGTTTTCTGTTTTTATCGGGGTGGGCCGTCTCTAATGCTGCAGATCTTCTGTAAACATGGGGAAGGTTCAGGAACTACGTACGTCTTGATAATCAGTAAGTCTGGTCCCATACAGCCAAAACTTTAAAAGGGAAAATGGAAGCTGATCTTTTAAGAAAGTCGCCAAAGTAGCTCTAAACCCCAGATTCTTTGGCATTTTATTCCCCGGGATTGTGTTTGAGTAAAGGTTTCCTGATGACGGCTGGTATTGAGACATTTTCATCACAACTTAAGTCCCACAGCTGCTAAAAATCCAAGAGATTTACTATGAGAGCTTGCTAATAAATCCACATCATTACCAGATGTCCCCCTTTCTCTAGTACTTGGACCTCATCGTCCCACCCGGAGTCAGTGATCTCAGTGGAAAGTCTGAGTTGAAGCCAGACCTTCCTTTGCAGTCCCACGTTTTTAAAAGCGCTCACATCTTTGCCAAGTGAACACCCCTCGCCCCCACATCTCTGCCCCCTTCCTGTACTCCCCCATAACTGTTTCCAGAGTGATTTCCAAGATCAGCACACAAGAAGCACTAGATGGAGCTCTGTCTCTTCCAGCTTTGACGCTGCACATGCTGGTGAAGACCTCCACCACGGTTCCCTGCAGCCTGATTTTCTTTTATGTTCAGATCATGGCTTGAACCAAAGTGAACCAGATGTATTTAGACTCCGCCCACTGCATTTTCAACAGAAACGAAGTTTTTAACAGGAAGAGAGCTCCAAATGCGTCCAAGATGTCCATCATCTGCTTTTTATTAACATGATTAGATTACTTCGGTGAACTTCTATTCAGGGCTGTTTTCCTGATTTAACACTTCAATCTCCCTGACATCTCATTGTGTAGTTTGATGACCATTAAAACAACCAAGATTATAAAATTATTAAATCCACATTCCTCCTAATGTTGACAAACATTTATAAAAGGGTAAAAAAATAAGTTTAAAAACAGAAAAATATCTGCGCTCATTGAAGTCTCCATCACAGTCGGACGGGTTCTGTTTACTTCTGTCATCACAGACGCAGCACTTTTAAGGAAAGGTGGATGTAGGGTTTTGCGTAAAACTTTGGCCCGTGCGCTCTGCAGCTCATCCTGCTCAGAGAAAACTGAACTCCTCCTCCTCCTCCTCCCCCTTCACCGTGCGCTGGTCCTCCTCTACGCGCTCTGGGTCTCGCGTCGGACAAACTGCGGCGGGGCGCTGGTTCTCCAAAAGTTGGCCAAACTGTGCTGAAGCGGTGGACCGGGGCGGCCCGGGAGGTTCGGACTGTACGTTTCTGGGGACTAACCTGTCATATTATCCTGAGTTCAAGTTAGTTTTAAATTTTCTGCCGGTTTAAAGGCATGGAGACTCTCAGAAGCCTCGTTGCGCTGCTGTGCGTTTTCTTGTCTCAAGCGCAAACGGAGGACCGAAAATCCAATTTTGCGGGTAAGTTTCGCAGTAAATATGTGTCACCATGCAAGCGGCTTATTGCTTGCTGTCTGTAGCATTAGTAAATTGCTCATCCTTTAGTAGGATTTACTGATGTCATGCATCCTCCAACTTCAGCTTTTATTTTTCTTCAGGTTGCACGCTTTAACATTAGCAGCAAAGATGCAGCAACGACTGGACGTCAGATAACAAAGAATGTTAGTCCAGTTTTAGAAGGCCTTTGCTTGGCCCTGACGGGGTCTGCAGTTTTAGAGAGTGAAGCAGACTTAGATGTGTTTCACTGAAGTCATAACTCCAGCAGGGGAGGGCTCTTCAAGTGCTTGCCCTCCAACAGTCATGGTGCAGGTCCAGACAGCCATGTTGGCGCAGATAATCAGGATAAGTCCTGTCATAATCAACCTGCATGTCAATATGACAACGCAGCAGGATCCGCTCTGTGACGCTCAACGTGATGCTGCAAGTCACTTTAGTATAAAGTCTGCAGGCCTGGCCTGAAATGACTGACAGCTCCCTGCACGGGCAGCTTTAATTTGACATTTGTTCACTGGATAATGTTTGCTGATGTGCATATTTGTTTCTTTTCTTTTTGAGCAGAATGTCCTGTTGACCTTTTCTTTGTGCTGGATACATCTGAGAGTGTGGCCCTCAGGCAGAAACCTCCAAACTTTTATATTGACCAGATCAAAGAATTCACCAAACGCTTCATAGATGAACTGCAGGATATGTAAGACAACCACACACACACACACACACACACTAGTGACATATTAAGTATTCAGATAACATATAAGTGCACGTGAGATAAAAGGTCATTACCCTGTTACCATACTTCAGTAATGAACATGAATACTGAGGAAAACTGTGATGTCACTGTTGGTTGCGGTTGCAGGTGCAACACATGTGGCCACGCCCACCAATGTTGGCTGTTGACCTGACAACGGCATTGCTTCATTATTACATTATTAAATTTGTTTCATTGATAAATATGTTTTTTTTATCAAAATGCTAGATCAATTTACATGATTTACTCAGTAGAAGTGTACTTGAATATCTGTCTCCACTGCGATTGGCCTACGTTGGTTTTTTTATTAGGCACTCACACATTTTTCTTTCCCAGGCGCCACAAGTGTGAACGGGTCCTGACGTGGAACTCAGGGGTTCTGCATTACAGTGATGAGGTCATCCTCGTGCAAGAGCTGAGTGACATGCACAGTAAACGCCAAACCCTAAAGAACAACGTTGATGGCATCACCTACATCGGCAAGGGCACGTACACTGACTGCGCCATCAAGAGGGGCATAGCTGAGCTCCTGATTGGGTAATAATAATGCATGTAGGCAGACATAATACCAAGGAGTGCTCGTTTCTGAGTGCACATTTGTGGTTTGACCTGTACACAGCGGCTCCCACTACCATGAGAACAAGTACATTGTGGTTGTGACCGATGGCCATCCCATCACCGGTTACAAAGAGCCATGTGGAGGCGTGCAGGAAGCTGCTAATGAAGCCAAGCAGCACGGGGTCAAAGTATTTGCTGTGGCCATCTCACCTGACCAGGAGGTACAGGATACACACACAGACATGTTTACCTCTGAATCAGCAACGGTGCAGCCACAGGTTTCAGGCCATAAACCAAACTGTAGCTCCTAATTGTCCTAAGTGTTGAAATATTTTTAAAATAATACTACAAATGTTTTTAACCCATTATTCGCCCAATGAAAACCATGATTTTGAGCACACATTATAGTGTATTTTAAGGATTAATATTGTCCTTTTAAAAACAAAAATATCACCATTTGGTTGTGTATTAAAAACATAACTGAGTCATGGATGGGTCAAAATATAAGAGAAAATACGACAGAAAAGCCCATTTTTGAACCTTATGTTGTTTTTATGGATCTGTCAATGGCAGGTGGTTTTATGGGGTGGACACGCTGTCTGTGGCCGGGCCTCTTTTGAAATGTGTTTTAGACTTTTTGTAGCCCGCGTCTGAACTGCTGCAAAAGCAGCATGATGTACATTTAAGTGACAATAAAGATAATTCTACTCTGATCTGTGATTTCACATCACCCTGCAGCTCTAAATTGATTATTGAATGAAATGCCTTCAAGTTGAGGTTACCCAAATAATGCGACAGTGGTTGCTATTTTGTTTTTGTTTTTTTGTACAGTGTTAGACCTAATAAGATTGTGTAGGACAAATCTTAATAAGAAAACTTTACATGTGCAGAAAAAGCTATATTAAGGAAATATTTTGGCTGAAGAATGTGTGGGGGGCACCAGCAGTGCAGTGATAACAGGGGTTGCTTCACAGCAGGATGTTTCTGTTATGAAGCTGGTAGGCAGCAGGGACATTCATCAGTTCTGTCTCAGGTCTGTAACGACTGTATCCTCCCATGAGAGGCTAGAGCCTCTGCAGCGCTCTACAAGGGAACGAAGATACACCATACTGCCAAACGTATTCGCTCACCCATCCAAATAATAGGAATCAGGTGTTCCAATCATTTCCGTGGCCACAGGTGCATAAAATCAAGCACCTCGGCATGCAGACTGTTTTTACAAGTATTTGTGAAAGAACGTGTCTCTCTCAGGAGCTCAGGGATTTCCAGCGTGGAACTGTGCACTTCCCTGTGCAACAAATCCAGGCGTGAAATTTCTGTCAGCTGTATTATAAGAACATGGAAATGTTTGGGAATGACAGCAACGCATCCACAAAGTGTTAGGTTACATAAACTGACAGAGCGGGGTCAGCGGATGCTGAGGCGCATAGTGGAAACCGGTCGCCAACTTTCTGCAGAGTCAATCTCGACAGGCCTCCAGACTTCATGTGGCCTTAAGATCAGCTCAAGAACAGTGAGAGAGCTTCATGGATGGGTTTCCATGGCCGAGCAGCTGCATCCAGGAAATACATCACCAAGTACAATGCAAAGTGTCAGATGCAGTGGTGTAAAGCACGCCGCCACTGAACAAATGGCACTTCTCCATCTGGCAATCTGATGGAGCAGTCTGGGTTTGGTGGTTGCCAGGCCAAAAATTCCCTTAAACACACTCCTAAACCTTGTGGACAGACTTCCCAGAAGAGTTGAATCTGTTATAGCTGCATAGGCTGGACTGACGTCATATTGAACCATCTTGATTAGGATGGGAGGTCACTTAAGTTCATATGCGAGTCAAGGCAGGTGAGCCAGTAGTTTTGGCCATATAGTGAGTATATATGAACTGGTGTATAACCACTGGGTGATTTGGCCAACTCTGAAGCCTCATGATACCATATTAAGTTAAAACTTTACATTTTGAAGTTTGCATATGCAACCTAAACTCAGAGAGGACAATTTTTTAAAATAAAAACAAAATGGTACAAAACCTCTGTTTTTAACTGTGTTTTTGCAGTTCCTTTGATAGCAGCTTGTTTTAAGGGGTGGGGTCAAACTCTAGACTCCACCCACCTCTTGAAGAGGGTGTGCCTCTTTTGGGACCTATGTCGTAGCCTTGTGCTACCTGACTCAGCAGTAAACCAGTACAGCGGGAGAGGTGACGAGATGAAAATGCATAAGACGGATAATTCTACTGTGATCTGATCTGAACTGGTCATTGAATGATACATTTTCAGATTTAGGCTTCACCAAAACAAATTAAACAAACAAAATATTGACAGGGTTGTTTTATACTGGAATTCTTCCTTTGGCAGTGACTTTAAACATCTAAATAAATTTGCTCAGGCACAAAAAATGTCGTAGTTTTTCATCATACGCCCCTTTAAGAGCATTTCTCATGTCTGACATCAACAAACACCTTTGTGTGTCTGGCTGCAGTCTTGTGTTCATTAAAGAGATGTACCTTGAAGATGGAGCCTGTTTGAAACTTAAAGGTGCCTTTTTTTTTGTTTCTTGTCCCAACAGGACACAAGGCTGTCAGTCATCGCTACAGACCAGACCTACAGACAGAACTTCACCGCTGCAGACGAGACCAGATCCACAAAGATTAAGACCATCCGATCCATCATTGACATCATTGTATGTATCCTCTCCTCTCCTCTCTAAATGAGACATGTGGATTTAAAACTAATCTTTTTTATATCTCTTTCTTTTCAGAAAAATGAGACGATGGATGTGGTATGTAATTTTTTTCTTCCTTTCGCTTTTTTTTTTTTTTTTTAATGATGGTGGATGTAGATGGGATTCCCTGTAGTCAAGGACAGTTTGCTTTGAACCTTTGCTTATAATTGCACAGAAACAGAACAGATTTGGATTTTCCCCAACTTATTTTTATTATTTTATTTTATTTTGCCACACCTGTGGTCAGAGTGCATAAAGGCACTGCAAACAACACATAACAAAGGTGAGACTTGCTTGACAGGAACCAGAGAACACGAGTTTCAGTAGGACACGTCGCTCCTGGACGTCAGTCCAGCCATCAGATGTAGCACTTTTCCAAAATGTCCAATGATCAAGATAAAGACAAAAATTGCAGAGTTAGACAACTTTCAGGCCACATCGAAACATAAAACCACTGCAGCAAAACCCATCAAGACGGCTGCGGTAATGAGGCATCGCCTACTGGTCCGGTACGGAGATGGACAGTTCAGCACCAGTCCTGCAGCACGTTTCTTCTTGTACGCTACGAACAGCTGGACTATCAAAGTAAAACATAATCCCACTAAAGATTGCTTTTATTTGGTGGGATCTTTGTCTTTATTCTTTTACATTTTAGATGTCTTCCTCCCGTTTTGCGTCAGGTCAGGTTGTTTTTCCCCTGCGACTGTTACGTAAACTTTGCCAAACATACTCAGGAAACAGGGATGGAGCTGGGAAAACCACACCGACGAGACCATTAAGATGGCAGATAATGTTTGAGCTGATTTTCTAGTTTCCTTCAAAGTCATGCCAGTTAAATTCTTGACATGCTGTCCAGCCCTGCTGTTGTCTGATTGTGACAGAAATCCATTTTCCTGCGTTAAAAATTATCTCTTCTTTTTTCAGTGCTGCTCCTTTGATTGCAGTGTAAGTATCCTTTGTTTTTCTGGTAGGAATCACAGTTGGTTTGTAAACAATGTTTTATGATGACTTATGTTTGGGTTTTTTTTGGTGTGTAGCCTCCTGCAGGGGCCAAAGGAACAGAAGGAGACTCTGGCGCTATGGTAGGATCTCAGTCAGGAAAATGAACGGAGCCCACCCCCCATAACCCGAAACCCTCTAAACTCATCTTTTTTATTCCTTTTTTACAGGGAGAAATGGGTCGACCAGGAATGCCAGGAGAGAAAGGCGATATTGGTAACCCTGTAAGTCAAACTTTGTCGTCCCCAAAACAACGCCTTTTCCATGCCATGTACATGTTGCGATGTGATGCAGGAGTCTGCATCTGCTCATATTTGCTGTGCAGACTTGGCAGGTCCGCCGTCCGGTGACCTAACGTGGCTTTCTCTCTGTTAAAGGGCAGCATTGGCGATCCTGGTCCTGTCGGTTATCGTGGAATGAAGGTAAGAGTTCGCCTGTGACTGGTGACACTGGGATGAAACAGAGCCCGATCGAAACAAAACACACTTCGTCCAGTTTCTGTTGTAATTTCACATGAATCTTTACTGTGCAGCCAGTCCAGACATATTCATCCCATACAGACTAGGATGAGTGCACACTTTCTTTAGTTTCCATTTAATCTCTGTGAAGATGCCGACTGTGCTCATGCTGCTTCTGTTATCCTGGCCCCGACTTCTGACCAGAGTTTTACCACCCTCTCATGACCACAATGCTGCATCTCATGATGCCAGTGATAAATATGTGTATTTTTATTCCAGGGCGACCGTGGGCCCAGAGGACACAAGGTACTGTCAGATACACAAAGGAAAATAAAGTATATAGTCAAGCAATAATTCATAAACTGTTCTGTTTTGTAAAATTCTCTGGTGTCTTTATTCATTAGGGTGAAAGAGGACACAAAGGATTCAAGGTGAACATCTTTCATTTGATTCTGTCCCAGCTGTGTTTGTTGGGAACTCGAATGTTAAATTTCCTGTTGCCATCTTTTCATCTTTAACTCCCTCTAATTTCTTTCCCATCCATCTCTACCTTGATCTCAGGGCGACAAAGGCCACAGAGGGGGGGATGGAATTGATGGGCGCAAGGTGAGTGCTGTGCTTTCAATGCAGGCTTTCTTTTGTGTGTGTTTGTTTGTTTGTGTTCAACACGTGTTCTTCATTGGATTTTCTCTTTAGGGTGAAGCTGGATTCCCTGGGCTTCCAGGCTGCAAAGGTTCACCTGGATCCGACGTAAGTTGTGGATCTGTGCCTTCGATCGGCCCGTGTCTCAGCCCCGCTGCACTCACTGACTCCACAGGGACAGGTCGAAAGGCACACAGGTGGAAAGAATTCATTAGATCTTTGCAAATGGGCCTACAGAGTCAGAGATTTAAAGATGTTGGAGCCCATATTCTGCTGTATATCGGTGATGTCATTTGTAGTAACAACCCACTTCCGTATCCGCCCAAACCTCCGGCTCTTTTCTTTTTGTTTACAGATTAGACATTAGCCTCAGCTGCAAGTTCACAAATGTTTTGGCCCAGAAATCCCGCTCTGCTTCTGGATCCTCTGAAACAGGGTCCACAAAGGCCCTTGGCTCTTTAATCACAACTTTGTTTACATTCTCTTGTGTCAGACTGTGTAAATGCAGCCATATAGTCGTTCACTAAACAACCTCACACACTTACATGAGCCTGCAGCAGAATCCAAAGTATTGTGGCTTCAGCTGCATTTGATCATCAAGCACTGAAAATGTTTCTGGGCTGTGCAACTTCAGGGTCTGCAAGGAGAGCCAGGACCAAAGGGAGACCCTGGTTCTTATGGACAGAAAGGAGAAAAGGTAAGATTTAAAGATTTGTGGTCATGATGGTCTCAAGCTGCCTTTTGGTGGTCAGTTTTGAGGATCTGTGTGCTCCTTTTAGGGAGATCCTGGAAGAGATGGTGAACCAGGACGAGCTGGAAATTATGGGGCCCTGGGCCCTCAGGTGAGTAGAGATAAACACAAGTGTGACAGAATGTGGAGGAGGCGCCGACACTCCTGCTGAACTCTCTGTGTGTGTGACAGGGAGCCCGTGGCCCTCCCGGAGCTGATGGAGACAAAGGAGAGCGCGGTGATGACGTACGTGTCAACGCTTCAGCTCAACGCCAGAAATCTGCAGTTGTTGAACCTTCTAATTTCTTGTCTTGTGTGTGTTTCAGGGACCTCCTGGACAAGATGGACCTCGCGGGGAGAGAGTAAATAGCATTAATATTGACTTAAAGTTGTGTTTTTTTATTGCAGGAGCTGGAAAATTCTGTATAAAAAAATCTTTAAAATCTTTTGCAGGGTCCAGTTGGAGAGAAGGGGGAGGATGGGTCCCGTGGAGTCAGAGGTCCAAGAGGAGAGCCAGTAAGTGACACAAAAAAAAGAAGTGCTGAAAAGTATCCACAGACCCTTGTGGTCTTCCTGATTCCAGCATCTCCTCTTCCTGAGAATTTCATGGGAAAGGCAGTTTGGTGAACGTATTGAGCCAAGTAAAATCATGTTGTTTGTAGTGTCAACTCCTACTGAACTAACTTCTTTTTTTTATTCTTTTAAAAACCTGGCTCCATCTGCTGAAAAGCCTTTAATGCCTTTTGGTCACTTTTTCCCCTCTTTTTTTACCAGGGAGAGCCAGGACCGCGTGGGGAGCAGGGGAGGGAGGGCTCGGCTGGCCCCAGCGGAGACCCTGTAAGACAGACAGACAGACAGACACGCTGAAAACTAAACAAACACGCATGTACAAAGAAGCACAAACAAGACACTCATATACTGCGTGTTAACCTGTTGCATACGAACCACCCACAGTTCTTCTTTTCACTAGCCTTTTTTTCCATTTGGTGATGTGAATTTCCTCGTGTGTGTGCACATGGCCGCATACTGCATCCATATTTCATGTTAGGGAGGAACATGCGAGGCAGAAGCTTAAACGGAGGCGGACCTGGCTGCTGCAGCGGGTTGCAGCCCACTCCTCTCTGCTCCATCTCCGGTTTCTCATTCTCACCGTTTGCTCCTTCTGGGAACAGCAGCACTCACTCTTTCCCCTCTGACTCAGTTGTTCTCTCCATCTACTCGGGCCAAAGCCTCAATATGGTTTTCCCTAACAAGGCACCAGGCAGAGTAATAATAATAATACGTTACAAGCATTAGATGTGGTCACCTCCGTGATGTCAGAACTTTGAATGCTTCTTTTGTGCTCTCAACCGTGCCTTCTTTCCTCGTCAGTAAAGTCCTGAGGAACCGAATAGCACTGAAAACATGGAATAACTGACATGCCAGGCCTACCCCTGCACTGCAGAAGAAAGAAAAAGCTGTGACCTGAAATGCAGTTACGCTGTGTTCATCATTCTCCCACATCAAACACTGTCAAGCTGCATTATACACCATTAATCTACACGGATGCCACAGTTAACTGCAGTATGTCAGCAGTGTTTCGACAGTATTTAGATGATAGCCTTGTGAGCTTTTGCAGTCCTTTTCAAAGCCAGATGAAGACCCACAGATTGGTTCCAACTTTCCAACTGTTACGTCTCCAAGTGCTTTTGTTCCGAGTCAAGAAATCAGAGTAAAAGATCAGATGTTTGCTGTTGAAATGAAGTAGCCATTTTGCCCTATCCTCGCAGTAATGTGAGTAAAAAAAGGTTTTTGTTGTATTGTAGCCTCGCGACTGAAGAAAGAAGTTATAATAATTAAGCAGAACATTTCTATTAAAAGCAGACGGTTGGAAATCCAGTTTTGAACTGCAGGCGTGTCAGCCCTGATATAAATCAAAGTGTGCTCGGGAACACATAATGCACAGTCTGACTTAAAGCTTGACAATGCCCACGTGCATGTACTTGTTTTACCTCAAATATGAAATAATACAGTGGAAAAAAAGAAAGTGCAGACCTACAGGGTCTGTTCTGGGTTAGTCTTTCATAGTTCAGTGCCACAGCCTGTTGCTAACTTTTGGGTCATTATTGTACATTATGTGGCTTCTTTTATTGGCTAAATGTTTTAACTGCTTCAGTAAGTGCTGTTGTTTTCCAGGGTGAACTTGGAAGGCCCGGCGCTCCCGGCTACAGAGGCGACGAAGGTCCCCCAGGACAGGAGGTGAATCCAGAAAAGCAAATTTACAGTTTCTCATTAAGGCCACAAACACTTAAAGACCCAGGAAGCATGATTTCATTTTTTCCATAATAAGCGATTCTTTTCAAACGTAGCCGGATCTCCCATCAGCACAGGAGCGGCGACTTCGCACTGAAGCTGATGAGTGTGCTTTAACACAAATGTGCATTTAGCCGTATCAACTGGAATTACAGGATAATTCCAGTTGATACGCCACACAGTGGACTGCAATGTGTGAGCAGTGTTCCAACAGTATTCAGATGATAGGCTTGTGAGTGGTACCCAGTGGTACCTGCTGGAACCGCTGATACCCACCGCTGGGAGGTGTTTGAACTTACTGGACCTTCATCATCCAGTGAAGGGAACGGCTTCCTGAGACCGGTAATAGAAGCAGTTTCTAATCGTCCTGCAGGGTCCTGCTCCAGGATGCATCAGATATTAAACGCTGATTCTTTTTTTAGACTTTTTCTCAGTTTGGCAGATTGGATGAAAAGGTCCGCCTTGCTCTGTGACTAATATAGGTGTGGCGGTGTTTGATGTGTCCCTCCTTATTGCTGCAGAGTTTGTTGCGCCAGTTCAATCACGTCAGTGTTATTTTTATAAGACAGTTAGGAGTTATTTAAGTCTGACTCTGGAGGGGTTTTTATGAGGACATTTCAAGAAATAATCAAGGGCTTATGGGCTTAAAACTCTGATTTATTTTTTTATATATATATATATACAGCATTCACACACACATGTTTTCAGCAAGACCGTGTTAAATTTCATATGTTTCCAATCTTATCTTTCCTTTCTTCTCCCAGGGACCCAAAGGACCGAGAGGAATCAAAGGATCTGCTGGAGACAGAGGCCCGATGGGGGAGAGGGTGAGTGAGCCTGAAGGGGGGAGGGAGGGAGGGGGCCCAGGCAGATGTGTGCCATCTATCATAAACCCTGCCGTGACTTATGGACGTGCTCACGGCTGGATCTCTGAGTCGCTCTTTTTCATCGTCAGGGAGAGGATGGTGTCCAAGGAAACGGCACAGTGGGCTGTCATGGTTTCCAGGTATGTGTTAATTCATTGGTCTAATTCATGATGCACTATATGTGCATGTGCGCATCTATAACACCTTTGTATCTTTCTTTATTTAGGGTTACCGTGGTACTCGTGGAGACCCTGGTGAGCCGGTAGGTTGTCTTTCAAAACTCCTATTTTAGCTGGTAGTTGGCCAGTTGCTGGTCTTCTCTTGGGCGCCGGGCGCTGAAGTGCATCTTTTGTATAACATGGGTGGTAACATTTCCGTTCATCGTTCGTGTTCCAAGTTTCATCATGAATTCATGACAACTGGCTTCATCACGCTGAAAGGCAGTTCATTGTTATACGACGTCTTTGTACTTCACTGATTTTAGACATCACCACTCAGTGTGTGAAGTGCCAACTGTGTAAAATGGGTTTTCATGCTAAACATCTGCTGTGTGGTCTTCAGGGTGGCAAGGGAACTCCGGGACCTAAAGGAGACGACGGAGAGCCTGGAGATCCAGGCCCTGATGTGAGTCTGCCTCTAACTGTTTTTCTTTTTGGACTTGATCTCATTTGATCGTTCTTCAGTCCATTCTTGGCAGTAATTGCTGACAGGATACTTGCCACAATCCTTGATTTGTGGGCACTATTACATATTTCTTTTTCATTGACATCACTTACCGCTTAAAAAAAGAGATGATCATGCTTTTCATCTTTCAGTTTTATTTGGTTTCATTTGCTTTTTTTACTGTTAGCCTTTTTGGACACATAACTTTTCCTCTATCTTGCTCCCACACTCTCCTTCTGTTCTCCAGCTGCAAATGCTTTCTTAAGAACATTTGAACACATCTGTGTGTGTGTGTGTGTGTGTGTGTGTGTGTGTGTGTGTGTGTGTGTGTGTGTGTGTGTGTGTGTGTGTGTGTGTGTGTGTGTGTGTGTGTGTGTGTGTGTGTGTGTGTGTGTGTGTGTGTGTGTGTGTCCAAGAGGAGGTTTGAGCTGATGCAGCTGTGTATATGCCATTGTCAAGGATACCAGGAAATGAGCAGAGACGATGAAGGAGCTGGATTTTTGTGGCGTGTGCGTGAGTGAATGTGTGACGGTCGTCCATGTCCAAGGAGCGTGACAGTTTTAGCAACGTAAACCAGTTCAGCTTGGCCGTGTTTACATTAAGACTATGAAATTTCCACAGTCCTTATCAAGATCCGTGGCATAAACACTCGTACCTGTGAGCTTCCATCAGTGGACGTCTGAGCCCGTCCACAGCAGTCACACTCTGTGAGCTTTGAATTTACAGTTAAAAACCACGTCACAGCTCATCAGGACTTGTAGAGCATTAGTGCTGATGTAATTAAACTCCTATGCCCTCCCAGCGCTTTGATGTTCATGCCTCTTCTGTAAAAAGGCCGTGAATATAAGATAATTGAGATAAAACAAACAAAATTACTAATTAACAGTTGGACCGGTGGCATTTGTAACCCCAGAGTTTAGTTTTTCAGCTAGTTGGGAGACTGTGGAGAGGTCAAAGCAGTTTATAGATGTTTTTTATTTGATTTAAAAATATTCCAAAAAACTCTCTGAAGTGGTGCCATGTGTGTGTCTGCAGTATTGGCGTCAAACTTCTGGAGGAGATGTTCTTGCCAGTAAAATGTGTAGGAAATCATTGAGGCACCTAATTTGCAAATGTAGTATCCAATCATTCAGAGTATTTATGTTTGTATTCATGCTTGTTGATATTATTGATTTGTCCCAATAACTTGTGTTATTGATATAAACTCAACAACGGTCATCAAAGAGCAGCGTCCATCATTTTTAATGTGATGTAAAGAAAACCCAGTCATTTCCACTGCATATTTTTTGCGTTATGTCGTGCTTCCTGCCCACTCAGGCGCTCCCTCTTGTCTTCTGTCCTTCACGTGTCCATCTGCTGCAGCGCATTTCCATCAAGTCTCTGTTTTGGAAGTGCATATGTGAGCAGCAACTGCAGATGAAGCTGAACCAAAGTGCTCACATATTTTCCAGTGTTTCTAGTGTTCGACTTTATTTACCTTCACTGACACGCCCTCTTCAGGACAGCAGGCTTATTGATTACAATAGGTGATGAGATCAGAAGCACGTGTTGATCAGTTATTTCTTCTTCCCTCAGTCTCTAAGGGAGACATTGGACCGTTTGACAAAGCCACACATTTCCTCAACTTTACCTTGTCTGTTTCTCTCATGAGATCCAAAAAAATATAAATTATATAAATATAACATGATCAGCGTACAAACACATATGGATTTCAACACTCATCCACCCACATATCCACACCACAGTAAGCAAAACTGAAGCGCGTCCAGATGTGCGTTAATAGCATCCAAAACCCTTGAACTTTGTTATAGAAGATCTTTGGTATCAACACTTAATTTTTATTAAAGAAAAGCTTGCTAGTCATGAAGACTATAAATGTCCTGAGTGTTAAATCTGATCAAATAAATAAATTAGTTAATAAATAAGCTATAGAAATTGTCGTCAAAACGTGTTTTAGGGATTTGAAGCCACTGATGCCTGATGCTGCGTATTTGATTCCTTTGTGAAACCTTTAAACCACCACCAGGATCAAAACAGTGGAAAAATAGATTCATGCAATTTAAAAGAAAATTAAGAAAAGTTAAATAAAATAATTTGGAAAATAAATAATAATAATTAGAAAACTGTTAAAGACTAATTTTTTTAATTTAAGTATATAATAAGACTTTAAAATGTTTGTTTCTGTGTATTATTTCATATATGATGCATTCAGGGGTTCATTAGAATATAATCTCCCGTTTCACGTGTCAGGTTTCACAGGCTTAAAGATGCTTTCATCTCCCCTCCTAGTACACTTTGTTTTGTCCAGATTGAACACGGTACAATCAGACTGAGATTTCCAAAAAAGGGGGTCGTGATCCTTAACATGAAGTTAAAGAAGATAAAACGAAACCAAAAACCTAGAACAGCACAATTTCATCACACCTTCGATGGCTCCTGTCCGTCAAAACATTCCTGTCCAACTGTAGCACTTCATATTCAAACTGAGTTATTGGTAGAGCTTTGAACAGAACCGCCAGGACAACAACCAAGTCACGTATATTCACCGAGTCATAAGCGGCCTGGGCGCTGGTGCCACTTCCCACAACACTTATTTAATTGGAGACATGTGTGTCCAATGAACAGTGAGGATGTCGTTGTGTAATTTAAAGGGACACATTTAGGCTCTGTCCACACTTGCCCATCCGCATCCATATTAGTGTTTCATATCCATGTAGGAAAAGTTCTCGTCCACGTTACACCACCATAAACATATCACAGTGTCATCCATGCTGGGCATGCTCGCACAAGTGAAAACAGGCTGAAAGAAGGAACTTTCATTATTATTAGATACAGACTTTGGTTTGGCTGCACAACACAAGATGACAAAGACAAAAAAGTGATGGTCACATGATATACATGAGGATATATAATGTCTCAGAGGACCGAATCACGGAGGAAACCGATCAAATCATTGTTTCCAGATGCTCCTGGTTCTGTTCATCAGGATTTCACTGCAGCAGTTACATTTACAGCCTGAAACAGGGTCTTGTAGCAGATCCAGAATGTTCTGTTTTCAAGGGCTGATTTTGCTGGAGCAGTGTTGACACCAGGCATAACCGTACCAGAACTTTATATAACCTTAAAAATGGAAACTTATCAGTGTGAACAGACAGTAGCGATGTTTGGACTTTTGATTGTGTGATTTACAAAGTCACTGCCAGACAGAGCAAACGAAGGTGCCTAACCCTAACCCTAACACCAAACAACCAGCTAACAGCTACTTTTCCTTTTGTTTTTAACTGCTAGTTTAAATCCAAGATTTATAGTAATGTTGTTGAGTACAGGCCTGAACAAATACAGCCGGCCCCGCGCAGAGTGGAAACTGGCCAATGGATACCTCCAAAGCTATTTCACATCTAATCAAAATAAATAATGTTCAAACTAAGAGCTGTTGGTTTACTCCAAAGTAAAGCCAACTCATTTGGTTTTGTCAACTTGGTTCACTCGTTCCCAGTCTTTTGAGAGCAGAGCTAAACACCAATGTTGGAAGCTTCAAATATGAAATTTGTGGCAGTTTTCACATCTCGCACCTTATAAAACCAAAGAAATATACATCTTCTATAATGATAGACAAGTGTCCTATACAAGATATATCAATCTTCTAACTACTGCTGCTCCCATGGTAACTCTATGAATTAATCCTTAAAAAAAATGGTATGTAAACAACTGGATATGTCTTCTAAATTGTTAAAATATCTTCACACTGTACAAGCTGTTGCTTGCATCTTTTCTGGCCAGAGGGGACAGGAGCTTTTGGGCCGAGGCGTGTGAGAGAGGATGGAGGTCGAGACAGACCCTCTGACTTCCTTGCCTTATTCTGCTTTGCCAGGAGGCTACACTTTGGATTGAAAATATGAATATATTCAACAAAACAGCCACATCTGGCTGTGAGTCATCAAATAAGCCATAAAATCAAGGTCAGGATCTGTGTTTGTGTGTAACTGTGGATGACATAGGGCATGTTCTGCATCAGGTTGTCTGAGAAAGTAATGGGAACTGCATGTGGAGAATGTACATTAGTGTGTGTGTGTGTGTGTGTGTGTGTGTGTGTGTGTGTCTGTGTGTGTGTGTGTGTGTGTGTGTCTGTGTGTGTGTGTGTGTGTGTGTGTGTGTGTGTGTGTGTGTGTGTGTGTGTGTGTGTGTGTCTGTGTGTGTGTCTGTGTGTGTGTGTGTGTGTGTGTGTGTGTGTGTGTGTCTGTGTGTGTGTGTGTGTGTGTGTTCTATTTCAAAGCTGACAGGCGTTTGTGTATGTGTTGGGGCCAGGTGGTCGGTATTACCTCCTCTATCCCTCTCCTTATAAGTCCACTCTAACAGACGGTTGCAGAAGTCCAGATCTGCTGGTCTAAGTTGCCTTTGAGCTCAGATCAAAGACCAGATGTGATTTATGTGACTTTGCATGGTTGAACTCTTTGTATTTGCACATATGATATTTTATATATATATATATATATATATATATATATATATATATATATATATATATATATATATATATATACTTTTTTTTTATAAAATCAAAAGAGGACACATAGTTCCATCCAAAGTAACAAACTAAGCCTTTTAAAAGGGGTGCGTATAACTTCTTTAATAATAAAAAAAGAATGCAAATACTTCTGAGTTTGACCGTATCTGCTCTCAATTTGCGATTGTGCCTCACTCTGCAGTTTCCCAAGACCAGATTTTCCATGTTTCTTGACAATGAATGAAAATATCTGTGAGAAGATGAAATTAAAAGATGGGACAATTATCTTTAATTTGTTTACAATGTCTAGCTCTTTATTCCCTGAGCTCCAGCCGTCTGGATGATCATTTCACAGCGATCTGTCATGGATCAGAGTGGCAGCTGCAGATGTGCTGGCGTCTCCGTCCTCCTCCAGCTGTGCTCTCTATTTAAAATGGATGGACATATTGAAGATATTATGATCTGACACCCTTCTGGAACAGATTCTTTTGTTTATTCACAGATTTCCCAGTTAAATAATTAGAGAATGTGATAATACAGCCAGAAATGATCCTTATCTTTAAAAGCGTCTTTCAGAGTTCAATGAAACGTAGGTCTATTAGTACATGTTAAGTAGTGTAAACTTGCATTGGGGTCCGAAATTATGTGAAGTGGAGCAATCGAATTTTTTTTTTTGCAGCAGATAGCAGTTAATATTGGCACGTTGATCAGTCGAAGTCAAAACTAATTGTTATTTTAAGTCTCTGACAAGACTCAAAAATGTTATTCCACTGAAGCAATAGTGTGGAGAGGTTCCCTACAGGCGATCCAAGATAACGTTATCTTTGTATGTATTCAAAAAGTGTTTGTTCAGGCAACATCGTCAAGGCGCTGCCATTTTGTTATAAGTCTGTTTGACCTCCGCTTCTCACACGTTTTCATTTCACCAAGAATGTCCAAGTTCTGATCCGGTTCTATGAAAACAGAGGCCCTGAGCGCTCCTGCTTTTGCATCTGCTGACAGAAGCTTGCACAACTTCAGTAATTGACTTTATTCCATTTAGTACATAAGCACAAAGCTATAGATGATGTTGGCAGCTGAAAACCTGCTCCAGTAGGTTTCTACTGCAAGTTGACAGCCGTTTTTTAAAGTTAATCCTCCGCTTTTTATGTCCGTCTTGCACAGTTGTAAATACAAGAAAATAAAACTGGTCTATTCTCCCAGAGATGATTGTTCTGGAGTTAGAGCAGTCATTTGTCACTTGAAAGGTTGATGGCCTAATGCCTGGTCTCCTCCAGCCCACATGTCAGTGTCCTTGGACATGACTCTCAACCCCACGTTGACCATTTGTGAATCTGTTTATGAGACTGAAATAAAGCAAAGTTTTGTACCAGATGTAATGTTAGTGACGCGGCTGCGTACATGTCGGCGTTACTGCTGGGTGTTTGGCTCAGGACCACGTCTGTCATCAGATTAGTGACACTTTATGGGACACCAACATTTACTGGGGTTTTTTGTCTGCTGTTTAGGTTTAAATATTATTTGTCTCCAGTTACAGAATAGTGGGATGGGGATTTAATACTCCGCTTGAGTGACGCGGCTGCGTACATGTCGGCGTTACTGCTGGGTGTTTGGCTCAGGACCACGTCTGTCATCAGATTAGTGACACTTTATGGGACACCAACATTTACTGGGGTTTTTTGTCTGCTGTTTAGGTTTAAATATTATTTGTCTCCAGTTACAGAATAGTGGGATGGGGATTTAATACTCCGCTTGAGTGGTTGCATTTTCTCTTTCTCGCTCTGTTGGAGACTAATAAATATTCTGGATTTATGTATGAAAGCAATAGATGAAAGGCTGTAAGATTGTGTGTGTGAATGGGTGAGTTTGCATTGAGCTGAGTGCTCAACAAGACCAGAAAAAGACTGTAACATGCCCTCCATTTACCATTCATCGCTTCCACTCACCGTAAGCCTTTCCAGTGTATAAAACACTTCTACATCGCAGAACGCCGGGTGATTCTGAGCACTTTAGCTCTTTACTCCTGACTATGGCTGCTTTTTAGCAGCACACGTTCATTGTGAGGACTGTGGATTGTGGTAGTTCACATATGTAACTACGACCTGTATTTCCATCCTGAAGTTAGCTGTGTAGACTGATTCAGAAAAAAACAAGTGTGTAGCTTTCTTTTAATCGACGTTCATTTTCTGTCTTCTCAGAACAACCAACCCGGGCCTCCAGGACCTAAAGGGGCCAAAGGTCACAGAGGACCTGAGGGCAGAGCGGTAAGAATGCTGGGAACTTGTTTATGTTGGTGTGCATGTGTTAGTGTTGTTTGTGAGTTTGGATGCAAAGTAAAACTCTTCCTCATAACTAGAACATATTTCTCAACATATTAATGAGAAGATCATTGCAATGTTTAAAAAAATGTTCTTCAAAGAAATATTAGTGGGGAATTTAATGTTTCTGCTTCTGCAGAACCAAATATCATAAAATGATTCAAGATATTTGGAGGAATTTCAGTGTGTAAAAGGCAAAAGTGGAAGTTTAACCTGGACAGCCGTGATCTGAGGTCCGTCAACCATCACAGCATCAAGAACATCGTTCACCAAACGGATACAAGCAACAACAAAAAAAGAAACCATTGTCAAGCTCTACAATCAAGAAATTTGTTCACAAAAGCTACATAAACTTTTCAATGAAACAAAGATATGTTAATGTGCCGTTATATGGAGGTGCTGTTGATGACTCTGGGAGGGAGCGTTATCCAGTGGAAATCTGTATTGTGGTCAGACAAATCCCTATTCCAAATCTTCTGTGAAAGAAATGGGTACCATGTGCCAACCTTGTAGACCACCAACTAGTCCAAAAAGCCAAGCCTGTCATCAGAGCATGTTCTGGTTTGGATTTGTGGGAATACTCTGAGTCAGCTTCTTCTCAAACACACATAGTCTGATACTGGTTCTTGTTTCTCTCAGAGATCATGTATTCTAATATGTAAACATGCAGAAAGACAGGAATAACAAAGTTTGACAAAGTTAAGACAAATCTCTACATCACAAATCCAAGAGAACTGTCTCTGCAATTTGTACAGCGCATGACATCCTCCAGCCTTAGAGCCCTGACAGAAACGAGGCACAACTCCCATTAATGGGAAAAATGGAAACATACCATTAAAACTGCAGCTTGTGAGGCAGTAGTTCTAGTTCATTCTGTATGTAGATGGAGAATTCTTTGTTAAAACCATGTAGGGTTGTTAAATAAGAATATCACAGACACAGAAATTGGCATCACCAGAGACAGATGGAAACACCTTGTTATATCCGTCTGAACAAGGAAGGAAAGTTGGAAGCAGATGCCTCAATACGCCCAGTCATCAGTAAGGAACAATAATGTTTACTTATTCCTTACAATTTGAGTCTCTGCAATTTCACTACATCACTAAACCACTGTAGGAAGTATTAGTTTTTGCCTAAGAAATACACTTCAGTCTATAAAACTAATACTATAATAAACTAATACAGTGCAGTGCACACTTTCTCTGTGAAAACTCGGGTTCAAATGTTCCAGTGCATGTGAGGAAAATTAGATTTGGAACCATGTCAAATAATAATAGTACATCAAATTTATATAGCGCTTTTCAGGACACTCAGTAACATTTACCAATACTGCAGAAATAATAATGACTGTTAAAAACTATGGGAATGCCAGATTGAACAGGTGGGTTTTGAGCAGTGATTTAAAGGTCTGGAGTGAGTCAGAGTTTCTGATTCTGTTTCTGATGTGTGGAAGGGAATTCCTGAGAGTTAGGGCAGGGGCAGCAAAGGTTCTGTCCCCAGAGGTTTGATGTTTGGTCCTGATGGTAGGTGTCAGAAGGTTGGAATCAGGTGATCGAAGACATCGGGCAGGGGAATGGCAGTGAAGGTAGGAGGGGACGAGGTTATTTGGGGCTTTGTTGTTAATGAGAAGGGGTTTGAACTGAATGCAGTATTGGGCATGGCGCAGTGAAGGTGATAGAGGACGGGGGTGATGTGGCCTCTGGGACATATGCGGGTGAGTAACTGGGCAACCGAACACTGTATAAATATGCTGTGTTAATTCTAATTAAATTTCCCTTTGGGGATAAATAAAGAAGTATTTTTGGATTTCATATGTGTGTATTGCAGTGTTTGAAAGCTGGTTGTGGGAAGTCAGTAAGGGTGCTGTTACAGTAAAGAGTAAAGAGTCTGGTGGTCATGAAGACATGAATGAGTTTTTCTGCAGTGGAATGAGAGAGCGAGGTACGAAGAAGGGCGATGCTGCTGAAGTGGAAGAATGTGTAGTTGTGGGTGATCGTTGCAGCAGTGGAAGTGAAGTCCATGGTGGCGTATGATGTGTCCAAGAGGTAGCATGTAGTCAATAAAGAGGAGGGGGCCAAAAACTGAGCCTTGAGGGACACCATGGGTGACTGGTGTGGTGTGGGGCTTTACAGTTGTTAACAAAGACATAATGATGGTGATCAGACAGGTAGGAGGTGAACCAAGTCAGTGCTAAACCAGTCATACCACAGCGTGACTGTAGACCATTGAGGAGGACGGAGTGGTCGATCGTGTCACGGAGGTTGGAGAGGAGGAGAATGGTAAGGGAGCCAGAGTCGGAGGCAAGGAGGAGGTCATTAGTGACTTTCAGTAAGGCTGATTCAGGGCTGTGGTGCAAACGGAAACCAGACTGGAATGTTTCGAAAAACTGGCAAGAGAAAAGATGCTGCTGAAGTTGTATAATCATGGAGCATTCCAGAGTTTTGGAGAGGACCAGAAGACTGCATATGGGTCTGAGATTATCCATGTTGTCAGGATCCGGACCAGGTTTTCTCAGGATGGGAGTAATCGTAGCAACTTTGAGTGATGATGGGACAGAACCAGTACTGAGAGAAGTACTGATGCTGGTGATGAGTCGGGTCAGAGAGCGTAGACAGGCTTTGTTGAGGGGCGATGGGATGGGGTCCAGGTGGCAGATAGTTTCATGGTGGTGAGGAGTTTAGAGACTTCAGAAAGAGATAAAGGTGGGAAGGATGAGAAACTATGACTGACTAGTATGTGATGAAGTTCTAGTTCAGGAGGAGTTCACAGAGGTTCACCGGCAGCACAAGGATGACAGGCAGTTCAGTAAAGACGGTCAGCAGCCACGAGCAAGTGACAGTAGCCGCTGCGATGCCACACCATCAGCTGTGTTTGCCTCCGTCCTGGACTGTTTATTCTCCCTCAGCCTGACCTCCTGCTTCAATCTGGTGTCACAAGTACAACATTTTATATTTTACATGATTTTACATTGTATGCTGTTTCAAAAGGCTGTGCCATGAAAGTCTGGTGCGAGACATTTGTAATTATGAACATGAACCATCAACTCAGATCTTTGCAAAGTCCATATTGTATTGAAACTGAACAGTGTTGCTGGTAGTGTGAACCCAGTGTCAAAGCCAGCCCAGTTCCCCGTAAACCTGGTTAAACAAAGGTTAAAATTTAAAAGAAAGAAAGAAAGAAATCTAATACAGGCTTGGAGTGGGTGTGGCCATTTTGAGTGACAACCGACTTCTGCAGTTGCTACTTGGACTAAGAAGGCGTCATGATGGGAGTCATTGAAAACCAGACTTGAGGTTTCTGAGTGGACCTCTATAAACAAATGAGTCACGTCACAGTGGCTACGTCCAAGTGCCTGAAGGGAACTCGTTTGCCGTCTCTCCAGGTTTTTGGGACTACCATGACCCGCAGTCATGATGATCCACACAGACATCTCCATGTTTCTGCTGCATAAGGAAATGCCAAACTTCTGGAGATGTTTTTACTGACGCTGTAGACCTCCAGTGGCATAACTACTGTTTGCACTTCCAACAGTTATAAGTGTAAAGTAAATGTGGGTGTCTCTTTATGCTTGAGAGATGGCATGAAAAGCTTGAAAGCTTTTGGTTTTGGATTCTGTAAAAAATGAGCACAACGTGATCAGATACATGTTCTAGCTAACCCTTTCCCGCTTTCCTCCTTTCTGTCTTTTCTCCTCCTCCCGTTCGTCCTCTCCTTCCACTGCTTCTTGTCTGGCGTGCGTCCCTGCTGCGTATCTTTGTCCGAGGAGTTTTTCTCATGTTGTCTTGGAACCGTTTCTTTCTTCCACAGCTAAACGGCTGTGTTCAGCCTGCGCTCTCACCCTCTCTTGCGTGCGTGTTTGCACGTGCGCGCACACGTGCGCTGTGCTGGCGTCTTTGTTGCAGAAAAGAATGCTCGTAAACTTAGTTTTAATGTTGCCTAAAACAAAGCAGATGGTTTTGCTGCAGCCGAGTGAAAAAAAAACAACAAAATACTGTTGCAGTTAACTTTTGGATGATTCAGATGCTGTTGCAGAAAGATAGTGGTGCACACAAATGTGTGGGTGTAGATGTGGGTTTAGTTATGTGGGAATCTGGTTTGCAGTTGCAAGAGTAATGTTTTTTTTTCAAAGTAACCCCTATTTCTTCATTCCAGTTCAAATAAAAAAGACTCCTCCACTGCCGACCCTTGTCATCTTGAAGTCAGACCAGACACATATTTGTTAAACAGAAAAATATAAACATCCATCAGGGTGTTTGAATCACCATCTTCTTTTCTTGTTCTGTGTCTGCAGGGTCCTCCTGGGCCGCCTGGACCACCAGGAACTGATGTGAGTATAAAAAAAACAAAATCAGACCATTTAACCTGAACCTTTACCCTCGTTTTAGACCCCGAAGCAGACAGCGTAGCAGCACACACGCAATTCCCCCTTGAGGCTGCGCTACTTCTGAATTTGAAACTGATACTTTAATGTTCAGTCCAAAATCCCACATCCAATTTCCTCAACACTAAAACCCAAAGCCATTCACAGACTTCTAAATACAATACCGCCACTATGTTTTCTTGTTTCTTCAGCTTGAAAGGCCCTGGGACCTTTGCTTGTGTTTTGAATGTGATGTGATGTCACATTACCTGCGATAATCCGTACTCCACTTCTCTCCACAGGAATGCGAAATTCTGGATATCATCATGAAACTCTGCTGTAAGTTTGTTGTTTTATTTTTAATAATATTTTAATTGATTTTGAAACCTTTACAAAGAGATAAGCACGTTGTCAGTAACATAATATTTTTTTTTTTTTTTTTTTTACAAAACTGTTCAAATGAACAAGGGGAGGCTCAGTTTCACACACACAAAAAAAAATTAAATTAAATTGGAATTTTTCCATCAAGACGTTAATCTCCAAGCTTGGTGGGTAATTCAAAGCGGGGTCTCCACATCCATCCAAACCGAATTTGGACTGTTTTCAATCCAGTTGAAAATGTACGTCATGTGGGCACAGAGCAGATATGTTCGGGTAGGTCTAAACCTCCCTCAGCACGAGGCAGCTGCAATGAGGCTGTTTTACGTTTCAGCCTGCGTTTGCTCCATATAAAAGAGCTCAGCCAGCCATTTAAGTCCTTTATTACCTTGTTTGAAAATGGGGATCAGACCAGTTGGATACAGCAACTGCAGCAGTACGTTCATTTTAAGATATACCACTCAATCAGTACACAGACAACAAGTTTCATCATATACATGTATGCTCGAATTTAGGGTTCACAATCTTACCTAAATACTCCAAACCTACTGGTGACCACTTAAAAGTGAAGGTAGGTTGAAAAGTAGGTTTTGAGTTAAGGCTCCTAAGTGGCATAACCTCAGATTTGACCAGAAGATTAATCTTATAACCTGAATATTTTCAACAGATATTGACTTTTCAGAATTGGAAATAAATATCAAAACATCGTCTGCATATAAGCTTATCTTATGGTGCACCCTATCCAGTTCCAGTCCATGTTTCAGCGGGTTCGACCTGATGGCCTCTGCCAACGCTTCCATGTCAATGGCAACCAACAAGAGAGAAAGGACAACCCTGCTTGAGGATGATGATGTAGTACCTTAATCGCTTTAATAAAATTACAACCAAGACCAAATTTATCTAATTAATAAAATAAATAACCCCATTCCACATGGTCGAACACCTTTTCTGCATCCAATGAGAGCGCAAGATCATCTACGTCGTTATGCTGGAAGACCTGAATAACGTTTAGAAGAGGCCTAACATTATTACAAGATTTTTGTCCTTTATTGGAACTGTAAGTTGTAACTGTAAGGTTGCTGTAAGTTAAACGCTCTCTTTTTAACGAACACTTGAACACACATTCTGGCCACATGATACTATAATAAGCACGTTGCCCTCTTCAACTCTGCAGGAATTGCAAACCAAAGCAGACAACTCAGGTTATGTTGTGTTGAGTCTATTTTCTTCTCTGTTAATTAACTTTGGCCTTTTTTTTTCATCCTCTTCGAATCACTTCCAAGCTTGTTGTGGTAAGTTTGGACTCATTGTTTTGATCATACTTTATGCTCTGTAGACCCCTAGGAAGTTTTTAACTTGTGTTTTTGTTATTTCTGTCTTAAGAGTGCAAGTGTGCACCTGTGGACCTGGCCTTCATCGTGGACAGCTCAGAGAGCATCGGTGCCTCAAACTTTGCTCTTGCTAAAGACTTTATCATCACAGTTATCGACAGACTGATTAAAGACCACCAAGTCAAGGTAACATCTGTCTGGAATGTGTCATCCCCATCCTCTGCGGGGGGACAGGCGCTTGATTTTGTGGACTGGCATATGTGCAAAAGGTTTCACCAGGACTGTTTTTCAGAGGCGTTGCAAAATGCTTGCCTTGTGATCTCTTCTCAAAATAGAACGTGTGAATGAGATATATTGTCTTGTGCTCTGGAGCCCGCTTTTATGTCCCTCCAGTGACTCCACTCTTCCAGTTTGGATGTAATTAGCCACAGAAATGTTGAGAGATGAAAACACACAGACCAAAACACACTCTAACCATGCAGTGTTTTCCTTTCTAGTTTGCAGTGGACCAGTCCACAGTGAGTGTGGTCCAGTACAGCGGATCGAAAGCACAAGAAGTTGTCAAACTCCTTTCCAACCTCACCGACTTTAAGCAGTGAGTTTACACACACATGCAAGAGTCCTGGCTGCCTGCTTTAATGCTTCATTCATAGCTTTTTTTTTAACTTTGTACTGTAGATGATTCAGTAATTGCTAACTGTCATTTCCAACAAGAGAAGTGTATTTGGCAGTGAGCAAACTCGGTACTGAAACGTTTCTGCTGCATGAAAGAGAAAAAAGTTGCTGCACAATGTTGTACCCTAACGGCAGCAAGCTCTTTCCAAGAGGTTTAGGATTATCTTGTGAATTCTCAAGCTTTATACATACCATTTTTATGCATAGAAAAAATACCTTTTAGTTTCTAAATAAATAAACATAAATATACAACAAAAGACATTTACAATGGCGTGCAACAGAATGACTGTTGTTGGTTTTGCAGTAAAAACTTGTTGATCCAAGGTGTTATTCCCAAGTCTGCAGCCATGCTGGTTTGGTTGGTTTGGAATTGTGGCCCTTGGATGTTCCTGATGAGTCATCATAAAAAGCCCGCCCCCATTTTGCTGTGATTGGTTCAGTTCATTCTGTATGGATGCAGGTGGTAGTGAATGTGAGGGGTTCCAGACTTAAATGAATTATTACTGCTGGTCTCCTCGATTCAAATATGACCTTGATTTGAGTATGAGAGAAAATATTCACATGGCATTTTTGTGTAACAAGTTTAATGGTTACTTCCTTTCAACCTAATTGAATCTAAACAGAAATAAAACTACAGACTATGAAATTTAATCTTGTCAAATAAAATAAATGAAAAGAATATGTTTTTTTTCTTTTTTAATTTCAGTAACAGAGTTAAAATAGCAAGAAGAGTGAAATATTACTAATAATGAATGTATTCAACAACCAGTGGTACAACAGTTGTTCCAGACAAAAATGCCGTTAACTAAGCAGTGAGGTCATACAGTTGTAGGAACGTCCCTTTTAGCACACAATTACAGGGCAGCAGTGAGAAGATGATCTTTGAAGAGAGTGTTTGTTACCTATCATCTGAGAAAGGAAATGTTATAGCTTTATTTTTCAATGTTAATGTTATCTTCAAAACTGTAAACAGGTATGAATGTTTTACTTTTCCTCCAGAAAAGAAAGCAATGAACAGCAGCATGAACAGAACCAAAGCAGAACAAGTTCTTTAACGACTCAAAGATGGACTAATGATGTGGACACTGCATCCACACAAAGACTTCTAGTCTGTAGAGCTTCTGTGTGCTTGTATAACTCAATTCAATTAAATTCAATATACTTTATTAATCCCATGAAGGGAAATTGATTACATGAAGCAGCTTTATCAACTCCTGTTCTGTTTGACTGCAAAAGCGATAAATAAATAAAATACAAAGTAGATCAAAAATAAATAAAATTACTCAGTAATCAAAACATTAAAACCTAAAACAATAACAATAATGTCTTCAGACTTCACCACCATAGTTTGTTCTAACTTTGGGAATGAATGTTACAAAAGGAATCTAGCCAACAAGCCTGCGGGTGGCGGTTTTTGGTACGTTTATTTTTGTTCATTCTGTTAGTCATTATTAAGTACCGTTGCGTGTGTGTGTGTGTGTGTGTGTGTGCACGTGCGTGTGTAGGGCCGTCAGGGACATGCGTTGGCTGGCTGAGGCCACGTACACCGGAGAGGCCCTTGACTTCGCTCTCACCGCAGCAATCAATGACATGCGAAAAGAGAACAAAGTTGTTCTGGTTCTCACTGATGGACGCTCCGATATTGACAGGGACCAGGTTCCACTTGACGTTCTCTGTGGTAAAGGCCTACAGGTAAGCGTGCTACACATGGAAGCCACTGTAAACGTCCATGCCGCACCCTCGTATTGGCTAAAATAAAGTCTCTTCTCACCTCCAGGTGGGCGGTTTAGGAGTGAAGGATTATTCAGGCCGCCCGCCCAACCCGGAGCAGCTTGATAACGTGGCTTGTAAGAGTGACCCGAAACCAGGATTCTCCATTGTCCTGGAGAACTTCGCTGAGCTGCTGGAAGACAATTTCCTGCAGAATCTCACCGCCAGGATCTGTCAAGGTGCAGCACAGCTTCACAAATACGCACACCAGTGCGCTCACAGAGTGTGGCTGATTTGATTTGGTGAAAATGTTCCCGTAATTCCAGTTAAACTAACCTAGTGTTTGTTGTTGCGTCCTGCAGAGAAGAAGTGCCCAGATTACAAATGTCCAAGTACGTATTTTATTCTTTTCCTCTATTTTATTGCAAATGGTTGAACTGATATTGTGGTATTGATGACATAGCTTTTGGCAGTATCTTGTATTTACTTTATAATAGTTTAGATTTTGATTGAAACATTTTTGTGTTGATATGACTGATTGCACAAATGCTTCTGCATTTTTATTAGCCCTCGCTTTCTTTCTCCAGTTTATCAGATGTGTTTTGTTTGTGTTGCAGTCTCTTTCTCAGAAAATACCGATATTTTGGTGATGATGGATAGCTCAGCCAGCGTGGGCCAGAAGAACTTTGAGACCAGCAAAACCTTTGTCAAGCGCTTGGCCGAGCGCTTCCTGAATGCTGACAAGAAGAACAATGCCAAGGTCAGAGTGGCCGTGGGCCAGTACAGCAGGAATGTCCGTGTGGAGCAGGGCCTCGGCGCAGGGGCTAACAATATAACCCAGGTGTCGTCTCGCATCGAGGAAGCAGCCTTCCAAAACGATGGCACCAATATCCTGGAGGCCATGACGTCTGCAAGCAGGATTTTACAAGGCCGTGGGGATGGGTCAGGAGGCAGGAAGAAGCTGGTGCTGTTCTCTGACGGCAGGTCTCAGGGCATCACCGAGGCTGTCCTGCAGAAGCGTGTTGGTGACATGGCAGCTGCTGGTATCGAGCTCTTTGTCATCTCTGCCGGCAACCAGGTCAACGAGGCCAATCTGCGCATGCTGGTGAGCAAGGGGCAGCAGGACAACATCGGCTACGCTCAGCGGCACCTGTTCCGTGTCCCAGACTACCCCTCGCTTCTTCGCGGCGTTTTCTACCAAACAGTTACCCGTAGAGTGTCCATAAGTGCAGAGTCTTGAACAACGACACCAACAAGTTTTTAAATTTTTAGTCCCAGTATGAATATTCAGTTTCACTTAACATACACTGCATTCAATTTACATTTAAAAAAATAAAAGATAAACAAAATGACACCAAATAATAAGTGATTGTGGAGCAGAGAAACATCGCGTTAAAATGGCTCTTTTACTTCAAGTTTACCCACCAAAGCAGACCATCTCCACTTCTGGTTCTGCTGTTTAAAAACCATCTAGTTTTAAAAAATATGTGACAGAAGAAATTTCTGCTTTGGAGATTAAATGCAGGGTAAAAGAGTCCCCACTGACAGCGGAGTACTCCGGTCCTGGAGAGATGTCTGTAATATCCACATTAAGGTGATTTCTAGCTTTCATGTGGGCGGATTTCTACTCAGGTACCCTGCATCTCTGCATCACTCCCTGCTCTGATTCACATCATCCAACCAGCTACAATCTCTTGTTTCTCCAGGACTGATGCTCTTGTTGTTTGAAAGATTTTGTTTTTATATCTAATGTGGACTCATTTTTTAGTACCTACCACTCTTTTAAATGGTGCCAGATGTAATGTGTAACAGTAATACAAAACTAAGTGAACAACCACAGCTGTGAAAGCATGCAGATTCCCCTGCATGAGCACGATTCCTGACAAGTCTATCGACCGTCCTCGTCAAAGTTTATAGTAAAAGTTTATTGGACAGGTGATGTCATTCCTGACTTGAGGACTACTCTAAACCCATCATGATCTCTATTGGATCACCAACACAACAGGCAACACAGGATACAAACTAATAAAACCCATCAGTACTTCACCTGGCGCTAATGATGACAGCTGGAAACAACACATGTGTGTGTGTGTGTGTGCGTGTGTGTGTTTGTGCCCATTACGCACATACATGTAGGTGAATTATTCCAACAACAGCTGTGTTGGGATCAAATGTTGAATAACAGAATGACCGAAACCTGCTTATTATTATGTGCAACAAATAAAGTTCATTTAAACACAGACCCACTCACATACATACACACACACACACACACACACACACACATACACACACAGCTTTGTACCTCATCAGTGAAGCAGGAAAACATCTGTCTTGGTTGATTGCTGAAAGAGAAATTCTAAGGGACTAAGGGATAATAAGAATAGCTTGTAAAGCTATTTTATTATTGTTTTGCACTAAGTTCGATTCATTGTGCAGTGCCTGATCCTGACTATAATCATTACTGGTTCATATCTAGCCATGGCCCAAACACACCCTTACCAGAACCCAACCAATTAACATTCTGCCTTATTAGGACCATACTTTGGTCTACATAAGGACTTCTAAGTCCCAACTTGGTCAGTGGTTATACCAGAGGAAGTCCTAATGAGGTAACATAGACAAACATAAAAGAACACCAACACACACCTTTTTAGATTTCACAACTTTAAGTTCCACATAGTTTGTTGTCATCACGGCTCAGAGAGCAACTGAATGGCCCTTATTGTATGTGGTGCTATTTGTCTCAGTGTATCAGCCTCTGCCTATGTTCTTTAAGAAGATATTTCTAGCTGGGGATGCGCAGCCTAAGAAGTGTTTTAAGAGCTCCTTCAATAAAGGTTGCAACACCAACATGTGTCTGCCCACTTTTTTCCTTACATACTTGGATTTATAAACTGTACCTTTCTAAATAAATATTCACACTCTGTTTTAGTAAGTGAACACTGTACATGACCAAACGTATTTCTTTGAAGCAGGTATTCTCTCACTGAGGTTATTTCTTGGCAGGATATTGAACACTTGTGTGACATTAGCGCAATGGAGACATAGCGCTTGGCCATGGTAGGCTGTTCCATGTTTAATGATCTCTTCACTTCTCATCCAGCACCAAAATCCAACTAATATGTTTCAAATTTGTGGTTTTATGAGTGCAGTAAGTGTTGTGCAAATTATGCAAGAATGCCAAAAGTATTGTTAAAGTGGAGTAACAAATTAAAGCAAAACAAAACTTAACTGAGTTGCTTCACTTGGTAGAACAACAAAGTATCTCTATCCAAGTTAAGGCAGCACGTTTAGGCAGCACAGTTGTACCAGTGTTCTGGTTAAACTGTAGGTCATACAGTTTATTTAAGTGTAGTTCTGTTTTCTCCTCCATGAACTGCCACCTTATCATGGTGGAGGGGTTCGTGTGCCCGAATGATCCTAGGAGCTATGTTGTCAGGGGGCCTCGCGCCTGGTACTATCTCCCATGGCAACCAGGTTCTAGGTTTCAAGCCAGACTAAGAGTGGTATACAAGCCAACCATGAAGGGAATAAAAACAAGGACCATTACATTGCCCAGATTGGCATCACATGGGCCCCACCCTAGAGCCAGGCTTGGGGATGGGGCAAGCGCCTGGTGGCCGGGTCTTTGGCCATGGGACCCGGCCATGCTTAGCCTGAAGCGGCGACATGGCCCGCCTTCCAGTAGGCTCAGCACATACAGGAAGGGTGATGAAGGGCCAGTGCAATGGGGTTTGGGTAGCGGTCATGACGGGGTTCCTCGACGACCTGGACCAAAACTCTGGAAAAAGGGACATGGAATGTCACCTTGCTGGAGGGGAAGGAGCCAGAGTTTGTGCAGGTGGTTGAGATTTACCGACTAGAGATTCTCAGGCTCGCCTCCAGTAATAGCTTGGGATCTGAACCCAGCTCCTTGAGAGGGGCTGCATGTGGCAAAAGGACACCCTAGGCCGGAGGTTGATGATTGACTTTGTTGTTGTTTTATCTGATCTTGTGTCGTATGTCTTGGACACACAAGTAAAGAGAGGAGCTGAACTGTCAACTAATCACCACCTAGTGGTGAGTTGGATATGCTGGCAGAGGAGGCAGACCCAATTGTATGGTGAGGATCTGTTGGGAACGTCTGGCCGAGCCTTCTGTCAGGGAAGTGTTCAACTCCCACCTCCGGGAGAACTTCTCCCAGATTTTGACGGAGGCTGGGGACATTAAGTCTAAGTGGACCATGTCCTCTGCCTCCGTTGTCAGTGGGGCAGCTCGAAGTTGTGGACGCAAGGTCTCTGGTGCCTGTCATGGTGGGAATCCCTGAACCCAGTGGTGGACACTAGAAGTAAGAGATGCTGTCAGGCTCAGGATTGAGTCCAATCGGACCATATTGATGGGTACCGGCCAATTTGACAGTTACCGGCAGGCCAAGCAAGCTGCAGCTCGGGCAGTCCTGGAAGCAAAAACTCTGGGCTAAGTGGAGTTCGGTGAGGCCATCTAGAAGGACTATCAATTGGCTTCGAAGAGATTCTGGCAAACTGTCCAGTACCTTGGAAAGGGGAAGCAGTACTCTGGCAACACTTTTTACAGTGCGGGTGGGGAATTGCTGACCTTGACTGGGGACATTGTCAGATGGTGGAAGGAACACTTTGAGGATCTCCTTAATCCAGCCAACATGCTTTTTCACTGAAGAAGCAGAGGCTGGTAACTCTGCATTGGCCTCTTCCATCACCCAAGCTGAAGTCACTGAAGTAGTTTGTAAGCTCCTCAGTGGCAAGGCATCGGGGGTGATGAGATCTGCCCTGAGTACCTCAAGACTCTGAATGTTGTTGGGCTGTTTTGGCTGACACGCCTCTGCAACACTGTGGAGGTTGGGGACAGTACCGCTGGAGTGGCAAACCGAGATGGTGGTCCCTCTTTTTAAAAAGGGGGACCAGAGAGTGTGTTCCATCTATAGGGGGATCACACTTCTCAGCCTCCCTGAGAAAGTCAATGCCAGGGTACTGGAGAGGAGAATCCAGCCAATAGTTGAACCTCAGATTTAGGTCAGTGAGTTGGGGTCTCACACCCTCTGCTAAGGGCTGTTTGGTCTCTGTATGACCAGAGCAGGAGCTTTGTTAGCACTGCCAGTAGTAAGTCAGACCTGTTCCCACTGCATGTTGGACTCCAGCAGGGCTGCCCTTTATCACTGGTTCTGTTCATAATTGTTATGGACAGGATTTGTAGGTGTAGCCACGGGCCGGAGGGGCCAGTTTTTTTGGCCTCATCAAGCCAGGACCTTGGAGGGATGAGAATCACCACCTACAAATCTGAGGCCATGGTTCTTGACCGGAAAAGGGTGGCATGCCCTCTCCGCTGGATGAGAGGTCCTGCCTCATGTGGAGGAGTTTAAGTATCTTGGGGTCTTGTTCATGAGTGAGGGAAAGGTGGAGCGTGAGATTGACAGACAATTGGTGCAGTGTCCGCAGTCTGTGGTCAGTGTACCAGACTGTTGTGGTGAAGGAGGAGTTAAGTCGCAAGGCGAAGGTCTCGATTTACTTATCAATCTACGCTCCCACCCTCACCAATGGTCGTGGACTTTGAGTAATGACCAAAAGGACAAGACTGTGGATACAAGCGGCTGAAATGAGCTTCCTCCACAGTGTGGGTGGCCTGGGAACGCCTCAGAATCCCCCCAGAAGAGCTGGAGCAAGTGTTTGGGGTGAGGGAGGTCTAGACATCTCTGCTCAGACCGCTGCCCCTGACACCTGGTCCAGGACAAGCGGATGAAAATGGATGGATGGAAAGTTCTGTTTCTTTTTTTTTTTTAACCAGGAGTTTGAGTAGAAATGGCTCCAGGAATAGCAATGAGAGCTGAGCGGCTGTTGCCATTATGGTTTTTTGGGGTTTTTTTGTGCAACAAGTGGCCATATTATGGAAAAGAAGGTGGAGCCAGAGAGTTATGTATGCTTAGTGACAATTAACTGTTTTTTTCTGGAATTATCTTATAAAATGAGATAGTGAGCATACTAATGAGAAGGAACAAATTGCTTTTGACATTTTTATTTACATGTTCCAGCTAAATAATGTGAATATAAACTAAAGTGAACAACATATGACATAATTTGTGCCAATATATATTTAATTTTAGCCAAAATCCAGAAAAGGTGTGTGAAAACAAGTAAGTATACCCATAAACTATATAATTACTGGAAAAATGATGTCAGCCGTAGGTTTTCTGAAGAGTGGTTTTTAATCTTTTTCCTCGTATTATGCAGCGCTACGATGCAAACAGGCAGAACGTGCAGGTCTGGGAAGCAGGTTTGAGGTCACAGTCACAATTAGCCATTTCAATTTGGCCTATGCTAATTTATGATGTCAATTAATATTAGTTCTTTTAAAATCTGTCCAAACATCCTCATTTAAAGTGTCACTACTGAAACAACACCAAAAGCAGTGCTGCCAGAACTGAAATAAGAACGAGCAGAGTTAGGCTTGGACCCGGCCAGTGTTGCTGTCTTAGCGACCCCTCTACTGACTTTTTTTTTGCCAAAGAGCGACTAGTGACTTTTTCAGATTTGATTAAAGACTTGGAAACTTTAACACGAATGCTTGTATCGCTCTCAGTCTTCTCAGCGAGCAGCCAGTGCATCTCTGGAGATGCTGGCAAACATTTGCAGTAAGACCTCCAGTTTCAATTGTCATTTCAGTGGTGAAATAAAAAACGAGCCCTAAGTTTGCCTAACAGCTGAGTAGCACAAGCTGCCTGTTCTCAGCTGGGTTTTGTCCTCAGACCCTTCCAGGCCAACCCACAGTCAGTCACTGTGTTCTGTACAATTAACAGCACATCAAAACATATTCTATGTCAAATATAAATGACTGTGGTGTGTTAGATCTTTATTCACAGCTCAGAAATACTGGGTTAAGTGCTAAGTAGCGCCAATGATGACAGTTAGCCGGTGTCTATGCTAGCCACAAATGTTTGCTCCCACCATCGCCACGCCGAGACCCGCCTCCCTGTGTCCCTGATTGGTTGGCCTTTCATGTCATGTTCCACTGGTGCTGGTACGAAGGATTTTGCAAATAGAGATTTATTTTTTGTAGTTTTTATCTTTGATATGGGCTTTGAGCTACGAAACGTTTTTACAAGGGGACAAGTAACGTACTGTGATACACAGTTTGAAAGGTTTTTAAGTAGAACTAGAGAAAAATGCTCAACAGTCTGCAGTATCAGACATAACAACTGCATTTCTGGCTGTAGGTTCAAAATATTTTGTAAACATTTAAATATTTACTCAGAGGCTGAAGGACCTGTGTTTACACACACTAACACTACATAAACACCACTGACCATCATTAATTCAGTTTGCAATACAACAGTTTGTTTTTTTTAAGTTCCTGTGTTAAAGTCTAATACTTAGAAAAGACATGTTAAGACAATTACATACAGGAAATGTAGACATTTTGAAATTTTCTGTGTTTGTTAAAAACTTGTTTTTGATAGTCTAGATAGTTGTAGACATTAGTCAGCGTTTCCTCAGTCAGCTCGTGGCACGGTTGTGACGTAACGTGGCAGACCAATAAGAGACAGCGGTGGGTGTGTCTTGACAGTGTCTTGCCTTGGCCATATATAGATTTGTAAATTCACCTGTCAGCCACCACTCAAAAGCCCATACCCCTAAATATACAACAATGTATTTCTAATATAATTTCACCTTTAACTTAACAAATCCCCCCTGTACCGTCGTCATGAATGTGAAATGTAATTATGGAGACCAAAACCTTTGTTTGGAGCAGGATGAAAATATGTTTATATCTTCTGTAAAACTGGATATTTAGATATACTGGTCAGCTGGGATTGACTTACTTTTGAAATATTCCCCCAGAGGTCAGTTAAAGAACTGCATATTTTCCTACTTCCTGGATGGAAACAACTGGGAGATGAGAATGTTTTGCTTGAGCGTAGCCTTACTGCTCTTAGAGGAATTAAGGCACTGCTTATCAAACACACTTGATTAATTTATCATCAGCAAGGGTCAGTTTTATTTATTAAAGAAGAGCTTTATGTATTTTAATGGAGTGGAGCAATTTAGCAGTGTGTTAACATAATGCCAAAGAGGAAAGGCATCAGCAATGGTCTTGGAGAACCTCCTATTACCGCCCATAAACCCAGAAAGGATTATTACACCGTTTTCAAACAGTCAGTACACTATTATTCTGGAGGAAAGATTAAAATACAGTTGACACTCTTCCCAGAGGTGGACACCCCAAGCAAGTTCACCACATGATCAGATTGTGAGAAAATCCATCCATTTTCTATACCCATTTTATCCTTTGAAGGGTCACGGGGGTCTGCAGGAGCATACCCCGGCTCATTACAGACGAGGGGCAGGGGTCCACCCTGGACAGGTCGTCAGTCTATCACAGGACAAACATCCATGCATGCTCAAACTCACATCTACGGGCAATTTAGAATAACCAATCAACCTAACATGCATGTTTTTGGACTGTGGGACGAAGCCAGAGTACCCGGAGGGAGCGCAAGCACAGGGAGAACATGCAAACTCCACACAGGAAGACTCCTGCCGGGAATCAATCCAGGAACCAGGAACAGTGCTAACCACTAAGCCACCGTGCGACCCATTGCACAAATTAATAATAATAAAAATGCCAACATCTCTGACTGTACGCACCTCAGTGAACATGTCAATGCTGAACGTCATCACAGTACGGTTAGAAAAAGATCTTGTTTGGAAGGTTTTTTTCTCTGTCTCCTAAAAGTCAGTGCACTTTTGGTCAGCAAAGTTGCATCCAAGCAGACCGCAAAATTCTTGGAACAATGTCTTATGGAAAGATGAGCCTGAAGTGGACACGCTTGGCCACAACGCAAAACACCATATTTGGCAAAAGCCAGACAGGATATCGGCACACATAAACACCTCATACCAACTGGCGCTGTGGGACCCGTGAGAGACATCAGGCCTCATTCATGTAAGGTGACCAGAACACATTTGTTCATAAAATGTTTGCAGAGTGAAATCTAGGCAAGTTTTTGCATTCATGAAAATATCTGTAGTTCAGAACTTTCTGTGTGTACTAATTAAATGTACCACACACGGCGCTGGTGTAGATGAGGAGCGACATGGGGAGGGTGAAGGAGCAGGAGGTGAAGAGCAACACCAGCTGAAGCAGGACCTGCTTCCAGTTTACAGAAAAAAACATAATGTGGATCAAATACTTTCTGAAAGTTACATTTCTCAGCAGATGGAGTTGCTGAAGCTATAAAAAGATTACCAAGTTTGTGGGTCAACGCATTTTAAATAGCCTGGAGTTAAGGAAACTAATGGGCATTGTTTATGGAAATGTGTATTAAAAGCAATATATCCCAATGCATAGAGATATAAGACTAAGAATATAAGCACACGAGTCGGTACTCGAGGGCCAGTCTACTGCACATTTTAGAGGTTTTCCTGCTTCCACACACCTGATTCTGAGTAATGGTCATCATCAGCCTGTCATCAAGGTCTGCAGGAGTCTGTTGGTGACACAGCCATGTCAGTCAGGGTTGTGTTGAAGCAGGGAAACATCTAAAACATGCAGCAGACTGGCCCTCGAGTGCCACCCCTGAATAAGAGCTTACCTCTGGAGTTTGCTGTTGACTCATGTTGAGGCTGTCTCCTTCCTCCAGTCATAGAGAGAATACAGTTGTCTGCAGTGAAGAGTTTTGTCCATGTAGATGCATTTTTTACTAACACAGATTTTTATCAAAACAGCATTAACTGCATTAGTTAAAATTTGTTAATTAGTTAAGATTCTCTTTTCCTCTCTTTCTTTTTGAACATGGACCATGTCCACAGGTAGGGATACAGGACGAGGATGCATCTGTACACCTCCTGACGTGGTGTCCATGTGTGAGGATTTGTGCTTAATAATGAGCAGGAGCTGCCAATCTGCAGCGGATTGGCATTTATGATTGCACACACATTCTTATGATCAAGTTCAAGTTCTCCGTGTCACTCCTGAATCCAGATTAGGTGTATAGTAAGGAGATGCAAACCTGATCACACATTTACAAAAAGATGAAAACCTACCACGAAGTCACTGAAAGGTCACTGCAATGGCTCCTGTCCAGTCCAGCTCTCAACCCTGAAACGCTGTAAGGAACTTTGAGAGAGCTGCGGATAAATGAGTGCCTGCAGTTCAAGGAAGTGACAAAAAACTGCAAACGAGAGTGGTCCAAAGTTCCTCCACGATGATATGAGACATTCAAAACATCATACAGGAAACTACTTCAACTTATTGAAATTCCCATGTGATTTTTGGCTGTTTTTGTTCAGGAATGACAAATGTAACATGTAATAAAAGAGCGATGTATTTTGTTGTTGTGTTGTATTTACCTGATTCCAAGAGTTAGTAAAGGCTGGAGGATTTATTTTTGCCCCTGATACGTAAAACCTTAGAAATGAAAGAAGGTCCTCTTTCCTCTTCACATGACTGTCTGTTCTGGAGCCGGCGCCTTGTGACTCCCAGTAATATTAAATTTCTAGACATTTCCAAATTGTTTTGACAGATATGGAGATTGCTTTCTTTTACCGTCTATGTGAGCCTTATCTCACATGGCTGTAATGTCTTTATTTTGAATTTGCTCTGTGCAGTGACAGTTAATATCTGACTTTAGAGCAACTCTTACTTTTAGTTTTTTTACAGTCATGTTCCTTTGTCTTGGTAATGTGTTTTATGCACAATGTCAGCAACTATCTGCTGGTTCAAGTGCCCTTGAGCAACATCCTAAACGTCTACTCCAGGACTGGAGTGTTGCAGCAGAGCCGACCTCTCTCCTTACCGTGGAAGGAATTCCTCCTGAGAGATAAGTGCCACAAGCAGTATTTTATCAAGTCATTTCTCTGTTTACCACTTATCGTGCTGGTTTACACAACTGCAGCGAGCTGTCTTTTCCTCAGTTGAGCAGGTGTTTTGTATTAAACTTTGACACTGAGTTTGCAGCAGAATTTCTGTGGAAGTGTCTCAGCGTCTGAACTCCCCAGCCTTTTCTCCTTTTATCCCAACGTTTGAGCTGCCGTTTTAACTTTGACTGTGCGCACTTGCGCGTGTTCGCCCGCTCACACACTGCCTCCACTGTTGGACACGTTGAGAATCTTGAGAGTCTGGTGTCAAAATGTCACTTTTTCAGATCATTCCTTGGAGCCCCTGCATGTGTTTGTTTGTATTTTCATCAAAGTGTATTTGTGTGTTTCTCTGCATGATTTACAGCAAGTCTACATGCACTGTAAGTCTGTATAACTTGCTGGCATGTGGCTGTGTGGTTGTGTCTGAAGGACTGTTTTTTGGAAATTTGTCTTGGCTCTTCTGCAGCTTTTCTGCAATTTCCTCTTTGGCCCTGTTTTCTGAAGCTGTAGCAACTGGACCTCTCTATCATCGTAGTCCCAGCCACAAACTTTTTTTGGTTTCCAGAGAAATTCATCAGTAATGACATAGATTTGACACATGGACCTGACCGTCAACTTACACAACATCCACAGTTTGGTGCATGTGTGTCTGTGTGATACTTTGAGATAATGGCTCCCAGCTGCCTCGTCTGAAAACAGAATTCACATCTGGAGAAAGAAAAAAAAAAGCAACGAAAGAGATTGAGCAAGAAAACATATCTGATTTTTCACAGTGTTGTCCTGCTATATCTTCTTAAATGCAGCTTCGAATATTCAAGACGTGGAAGTAGGAAACATCACCTCCATGCACTTCCACAGACAACCACAGATGTGAAGAGTGCTGCAAGCAACACCTAGAGCCGTCACGTCGTCTGCTTGTTGCTACCCATGAAGAGCATTTTTATTGAACATTTGTCATCTCTTTGTCTGGATGTTTGTGGATATGTGAACTCTGTGAAGAAAATGGACCCATTTCAACATTTTCTGTGGAACAGTGAGGAGGTGGGGGTGGCGAGGGGTAAAAGCTATTTTTGCAGAATGGAGCTCTTTTTTGATTCTGGAAATGATTATGCAGAAATCCCCCCAGACTGAACTGCTCTTTTGCTCCATGTGGAAGAAATTGGAAAAAAAAAGAAATAAAATAAAGAGGATGTGTGTGAGAGAAAGACAGAAATGGAGAAAAACTGAGACAGAGAAAGAAAGGCAGAGACTGGTGTACTCTTTCTTTTTTTGGGGAGGAAGGTCATTCCTATTCTATGAGTCACAGTTTTAAGAGAGACCAGAACACCCTCACCCCCCAGCTCACACACACACACACACACACACACACACACACACACACACACACACACACAAACACACACACTCACACGCACACGCACACACGCACACACACACACACACACACACACACACACTCACACACACACACACACACACACTCACACACACACACACACACACACACACTCACACACACACACACACACACACACACACTCACACACACACACACACACACACACACACACACTCACACACACACACACACACACACACACACTCACACACACACACACACACACACACACACACACACACACACACACACACACACACACGCACACACACGCACACACACACATGACTACTCTTGGCTCTTCTCTTTTTAAGGAAAAAGTCTCTCCCAGCCAAGACAGAGAGCGGAGCTTTGGAGTAACAGCTCTGGTCAGCAGCTGGCTGTCGCCTCCTCCTCATCCTCATTTCTGTCTCGGGTGCTGCTACTTCTTTTCATGTCTTCACTGGCAAAATGCTGACTGATGTCTCACCTCTCCAACCTACAAATGAAGTGAAAAAGCCCATGAAACTAATTCTAAAGATGCACAAGCAGGTGCATTGAGTTTCATCAGAGCAGCAGCGTCTACTGCCGGATATGGTGGTGTTAGGGGGGATGTGTGTTTGTGTGTGTGTGTGTGTGTGTGTTCTTTTCAATCTCCAAGCTGCTTCCCGGACCCAAGGAAGACACTGCTGCTGCAGCAATATCTCTGCCTGCATGGTCAGCAGTGGTAAAATGAGTAATGCTCCACCACTTTAATAAATGTGTGCTTGTGTAGATATGTAAAACCTTTAACTCCTCATGAAGACAGACCTCCCACAAACCAAACACTTGAACATATACAAATACACTAATTGTTGACTGGAGCCCCAACAAAGGCATAAACATGGAGAACAGACTCACGGCCAAGCTGCAAGTGTTTGCACCGGTGTAAACTCGTCTTGCTCCGCCTACTAATTACAAACAGACCTCCAGAAACTCAAGGGCCATTTCATATGAGTGTGTGTTTATGGCTATGATGGGGGTTACGTCTGCTGTTTGTGCTGTTCTATCTCATTCTGCCCCTCCACATGTTTGAGATCAACTGCAACCGTCGTATAAACGCCCTATCTGGGGTGCATGCGTGCAGGTGACCGCCTGTGTTCCCCTGAGGGCCCCATTCATGAAAAGGTCGCATCCTCGCATGCTGAACGGACACTGTGTAGGCTTCTAGTGCGTAAACAGCGTCTTTTTAGCGTCACTGTTTTCAGGCGCATGGCACCACTGGTGCACGCACGCGCGCACGCGGGCTTCAGAGGGCCCACGGCGCCCCCACGTGGACAGCTGTGCACGCTAAGGAGCGAGAGCGCTTAGAGTAGGAGGGATCAGGGCTTGGCGCTGGGGCTGGACCCGGACAGGAGGGCGAACGTACGGCTCTTCTGCGTGAAGTAAACGCGCATCCAGGGCTTTCTTTCCCGTTTTCTCCCTCCGCGGCCCCTTTTTCTGTCTCTGATTCCCTCTCTTGTGGAGATGAGGACATAATCACCTGAGGAGTACCTGTTTACAAAGTCTGAGATTGCAAAGGGTTCGGGTAAGCTGCACTTTTA
>CM026207.1:25286772-25339272 GCA_014839995.1 Xenentodon cancila
GGCAGTGGATCTGAGCCAGGGCAGAGCCAGAATACACACAGAGACTATTGACCGCATCATCAAGTCAATGGTAACGCACAGACATGCACAGATTTTAAACATGACTGTAGCCCGTCCTGCTCACACTTTGCTTCTTTTGTCTTTGTAGAAACATATGGCATTTGCAGAGGTGAGTCAGAATTAGGTTTGATTTATTATCGCCAACAGGTGATCAGCCAGATACTCGTCTGTATAACTGCTGACTTTCTTCACATTCTGAATCATGCAGTGTTACAAAGTGTCCTGTCTGGAGACAGAAGGCCAACAGGGTCCTAAAGGCCACAGGGGACAGAAAGTGAGTCACATTCATAGTTTACCCCAGCGAGGGAAGGCTTTCATGCTCACTGATGTTTTCTCTTTCGAACTTGTTGACTGCAGGGAGCCAAAGGAGACATGGGCAATCCAGGACCAAAAGGACAACAAGGTCGCGCAGGAGACCCAGGCATCGAAGGTCCTATTGGTCAGCCGGGTATTAAAGTAAAAGACGTTCCTGAAACCAATTTTACTGTTCAGTACGACAACATCAACACTGTTTAAGATGACATGTGGACACATGATGTTCTTTCTTCTCTCTGTAGGGATTACTAGGTCACAAAGGTGAAAAGGTGAGGCTTCAGCTAGCATTTTTCTGGATCAAAATATCTCCTTGTACTGATAGAGATGCTCGTCGTTTATAGATGAATGATGCACATGTGGTCGAAACGTAATCGATAAGCATTTACTGATCATTTGTCTGACTGCAGGGAGAGCTGGGAACTCAGGGGAAAAAGGTATGTGTTTCATCATTCTTTTTTTGTGATTTTATTTAGTTTTTTATCCATTCATTATTGCAACAGATCTTTCCTGACTTTATCTTTGTTGTTAGGGTGTGGCTGGCTTTCCAGGGCGCAACGGGACGGACGGTCAAAAGGTAAAATAAAACTTTAAGGAAGCTGTCTTTTTCCCTGCACTTTGGGAAGTCTCTTCAAAAGATGACATGTGATACATGTGATATTCTTTCGGAATATAAACTGCAATAATTGTCATTGTTTTTTGATGTCAGGGTAAATTTGGACGGATTGGTGCTCCAGGCTGCAAAGGAGACCCGGGCGACAGGGTATAATGGTCATAATTTATATCTACTGGAACACCTGAAATGTGCCTTGATATTTGATGTGATCTATTTATGGGCTGTATTAAATGGCTTGCAGGGTCCAGATGGTCACCCTGGAGACGTTGGAGAGCGTGGTCTTTCGGGAGCTGATGGAGAGAAGGTCTACTCTCTTTCCCACCCAATGCTAAGAAATAATCAAGATCTATTCTGCCCATATTAATCGCCTAATTATCTCTAGGGGGATCCTGGACGCCCTGGAAGACCTGGCCCCCCTGGCCCAGTTGGAGATGCTGGACCAAAGGTAAACCAGAATTGAAGACACATAGAGAGCTTTAGGGCTAGTGGTGTTTTTTAAATTTTATAAACTGAAAAAAATTAAACCTGTGCGTCATCTGTAGGGAGAAGACGGAGGTTCTGGATCACCTGGCCTTCCTGGGCTGAAAGGAAACCCTGTAAGACACATTGCATAGAAAAATACAATCAAAAATATGGTCACTCATTTGCATCTGGCTCATGTGTGCGTGTGTGTGTATGTGTGTGTGTGTTTCTTAGGGCATTCCCGGACGTCCAGGAGCCAGAGGGGAACCAGTAAGAATACCTGAATAACTCACAGCCAACTTTCTATTACATGTCCAATCTTTATACTTTCTGACGGACTCAGTGATTCCTGTTTTTTAGGGGAGAAGAGGAGACTTTGGGCCAAAGGGAGCACCAGGGCCTGGTGGCGTCAAGGGAGAAAAAGTGAGTATATAATGGCACAAGTTTGAAACCTGATGAATCTGCATATGCTCAAATAATTTCTCTCTAGTTTTGTGTCGTTATGACAGTAAAGACCCACTTCTCTGTGTAACAGGGTGAACAGGGGCCAGAGGGCCTGAGGGGACTGTCAGGGGAATCAGGAAGCAAAGGGACAAAGGTGCGGAGAATAGTTTTCTCATGTTATTCCCACTGTATGGGGTCATCAGAGGAGCAGATAGCTCTGATAGCTTTTTATGCATCCTTTTTCAACTTTCGTTGGTCTTAACAGGGAGACAATGGCTTGCCAGGACCCAGGGGACCACCAGGGGCAACGGGAGAGGCTGGAAAAAATGTAGGTTCAAAGTTACATGTGAGAGTTGTCAACAAGTTCTCCAAAGATACCCTAAACAACCTGCTCTAACACTGTTTTAACTTTAGGGCACCAGAGGGGACCCTGGTGATCCTGGACCAAGAGGAGAGCCTGGACCACGTGGACCAAAGGTTAGTATGTGTGCGTGTCGGCCTGTGTAAGTGGTAACTGGATTCTGTTTGCTTTTTGGGTCTGCAGCTGCAGTTCTTCATCTTGACTGTTTGCTTTGTCTCCTCAGGGAGACACTGGAAGACCTGGCTTTAGCTATCCTGGACGAAGAGGTGAATCGGTAAGAAAAACAACACTGTCTCCCTCCAGATTATTGACATGCACTTAGCTGACACCAGCTGGTCTTCAGGGTACTAAGGGGGAAAAGGGCAATCGTGGACCTCGTGGCAGCAGAGGAGACTGTGGTCAAAAGGGCGAGCCAGGAGACAAAGGATCTTCAGGAGAGCCGGTATGTTATTCCTTGTTCGTAGATGTAGTTATCCTCTCACTTCAAGTTACAAGTGAGTAATATATGTATATATATATATTACTTATAACAGGGTGAACCAGGGCCTCAGGGGGAGCCTGGACCAAGAGGACCCAGAGGAGATCCTGGACGAGAGGTAAATGTACAAAATTACACCTTTATCTGATAGCAATCACAAAGACAATGCAGAGAGGATGAGCCTGTGTTCTCTTCCCCTACAGGGATATCCAGGTCCGGAGGGCGATCCTGGCCTCACTGTGAGACTATTTCTTCACCGTTTTTATCATTTTAGCAGCAACACTCTGAGGAATTGACAAATTATGCGCTTGTTTGTTTGTGTCCTTAGGAGTGTGATGTGATGAACTACATCAGAGAGACGTGTGGCTGCTGTGGTGAGTTTATTTATCATCATACGACCACATTTAATGAAGAAACACTGATGGAATCTTAGATCCTTAAAATGAGTGTTTGTATCTGCAGACTGTGAAAAACGCTGCGGAGCCCTGGACATCGTGTTTGTTATTGATAGCTCAGAGTCTGTGGGCCTCACCAACTTCACCCTGGAGAAGAACTTCGTCATCAACACCATCAACAGACTGGGGTCCTTTGCCAAAGACCCTCAGTCAGAAACAGGTAGATATGCCAGTCAGAGCTGCGAAGTGTGCACTGTGCAAGCACAAAACTGTCAAAGTTACACGGCCGCTTAATTTCTCCAGGCACGAGGGTTGGCGTCGTTCAGTACAGCCACAGTGGAACCTTCCAGGCAATCAAGCTCAATGACTCCAAGATCGACTCGCTGACTGCTTTCAAGGTCTCGCCATCACACGCAAATAGAGCATATCGCATCAAAGTTCAAACTAACCGAGGCTGATCAGAAGTGGTGTTCACTTTTAGAAATGGCTAAATGAAGCTGTCAGAGTTATGTTCTCCACGTTTCAGTGAGTAAACCTGACATTTCTAAGTCCTAGCTGATATGAAGGACACCCGGCTCCTTTACACTTTATTTAATGGAGACCAAGATTAAAATAATCAATATTGTTTTATGTCAAGAAACGTGCACGAATAGCAAAGTTGTGCAGCTGAAGATAAACCCCCTTTTGCTCTAGTTTGATAGATGTGTTTCAAACTTCAAAGCCCATGGGGTTAAATGAGCTATAAATTATATAAAGTAAGTAAGTAAGTGCACCCTGCCACCACAGACCCACAACACTGCGTCCCCAAGACGGAGCCCAATGCCGGCCACACAACTTTAAAAAAAACGCCTCACGCCACTCTATTAAGTGAAGTAAAGGGGACCTGATGTTGGGAAAGGAAAATTAGGATTTTATTTGAAATAGAAATTTAGGACAGCAACCACTAACTGGGGCAGCCACTACCCTACCCTTAGCTACTGTACCCAGGTAGGTGTTTGTAAAATCAACTCATTTGCAGTTCAAATTTCCCAGTTGTGTTTATTTGTGATTTTCACATTTCTGACTGCGTCAAAGCCGTTGCGCCGTTGAAACGTAACCAGCTTCTGTGATGCTTTGCTGGACATCTGCTGTTTGGACGTTTTAACCTGCTTTCATGATCACAGTTTAATTTCAAAGTTCAAGTCCCACCGAAGGCCATGAATTTAAAATTTACTTTAAAGCATTTTTTCCATCACTTTTTCCAGAACCGTAGAACCTTGGTCTTCAAAATGCCTATTTTGAAGAAGTTCTGGAGTCCACTTCCTGCTCTGTTATTTTCCCAGTGTGTAACACGACACTTCTTTCCAGGAAGCGGTGAAGCGTTTAGAGTGGATTGCCGGAGGAACGTGGACTCCCTCCGCTCTGAAATATGCCTACGACAACCTGATCAGGGACAGCCGACGAGCCAAAGCCAACATCACTGTTGTTGTCATCACTGATGGACGCTTTGACCCCAGAGACGATGACTCTCTGCTCACTTACCTGTGCAGGTGCCACTGTGCTTTTTTGATTTGGGACTACAATTTGTGACAAAAGGAAAAGTTCTTTTTCCAGTGCTTATTATTGTCTTGGTGTGTGCTGGTGCATATGAACAGAGATCCCAGTGTGGATGTGAGCGCCATTGGCATCGGAGACATGTTTGAGCAGATCGAGGAGAATGAGAATCTGAAGAGCATCGCCTGCCAGAGGGACAGCAGAGTGATGGGAATGAGGCGCTTCGCAGACCTTGTGGCCGAGGAGTTCATTGACAAGATTGAGACCGTGCTCTGCCCTGGTAAACTCATACAACTGCAGCATTTTAACTGATCAAGCTACGAGAAGCTCTTTTCTGTTGTTCTAGCTGATCTGGTCTTACGTTGTCTCTCTCTCCTTGCTAGATCCTATCATCGTGTGCCCTGACCTTCCTTGTAAATCAGGTATGGTTTTAAAACATTAGATGTAATCTTCTGACCGCTATTTTATTGCCTTTTCAAATATTAAGGTTTTGTGTATCAGCTTTATTAAGGGTCAGTAAGCTTCAATTGAAATCCTTCTCAAACTACGTCTTATGGTTCCCTTGTCAGACTTTAGGGGCAGTTTGAGATAAAATTCTACTCTCTTTGTGAAACTTGTGCCTCGGGGGTTGAGTTTCAACCCCACTTTTTTAAATCAGTGTGCCCATATATGAATCGTTTATGTTTAGTAGATCCTTTGAAGCATACTGACGCCTTTCAACTAGTTAAGATGTAGATGCATTGTAACTTGTTAGTGTATTTGTTTAAGCTTTAAACATAGATTTCTTTTCTTTTGACATAATTAAATCATGGGTCTGTTAGCCGTTAAGATCAAACTAATCCTTTAGAGCAACTCGGTGTGCCTCCAACATCATCATTGGCTGTTTCGATGAGTCCGTGGGACCCTGCCCACAATTTTATTCCACCCACTTGTTGCAGGAGGGGGCATGAGTGAGGGCGAAGCCCCATCCCCCTGGAAGCCACTGGCTGAGGAAGGCAGCCCCTCATTGGTCCCCACCTCTTTGGAGGGTGTGGCCAACCTGCTGAGCGGCCTGAACGAGCAGCAGTACGGGGTTGGCATTGCAACCATGGCGTACACGGCCCAGAGAGCCAAGCTCACCCAGGGAACGGACAGGCAGCAGTGGACACATCTGTTCATCGACTCCTTCAAATATGTCTATGGAGACATTATGGGAGACCCAGAAAAGGCCCTCGGGCTCTGCTAGTGCTAATATGCTAACCATGCTACCTCGCCATTATGGATGCCAATAAAATAAACAAGCTTTCTGCTGGACGTAGAATATATGTTGTTATGACAGCAGGCTTTTTTTTTTTTTTACTGTGCAAGTGCAATACACATTTGGGCTAATGCAGAGCTGCATGACGTGAAGCTGGTGGTCAGCGGCTTTGAGAGCAGCATTAAGTTTTGTGAGCATTTACGATGGACAAAAAGCCAAAATGTTGATTCATGCTGTGGCGCCTCATACAAGAGACCTGTCTCTAAGAAACATGTGAATAACAAATACATATCACTTCTTCCATCTTAGTGGAAGACCACTTTCCGATGAAGTGGAAAGTGGACGACGGTTATTTAAGGCAGATTCAACTATAGAGCCATTCTTGTTACTCTTGTACAGTAGCTCTGTGATGAAGCCTCATTTCCACTGTGAGTCACGAGCTTGCTGAATAATTCTGGGATTTCTTTTTTTTTTTTTTTTTTTTTTTTGCTGTTTTGCACATAGCCATGGTTACGACCTTTTCACAATTTTTGTGAACAAATCATGTTGGTTAAAGGCTATTATATGTGGAAAATAACTAGTTATACGTGCATATCACAGTATTCAGCATTGAGTCAGATGGATCTATGGCTGACTCACTTGGCATTTAGGATAATGGAAATGTTGTGTATTTACCTTTGGCTGGTGCATGTTTTTTTGCATGTGGCTTGGCTTATAAAGTTGGGTGACTTGAGAGAAAATGACCACTTTGTGGGTTTAACCAGCTGTTATGTTATCAGCTCTGTGACTGCAACTATCTGATGTGAACAATGTTGTTTTGTATAAAATGGAACATATTCAAGTTTTTATTCAAGATAATAAAATGGTAGAGCAAACCCAAACAGTTCTGTCTTGATGTGGCCAACGCTAATCTGTGCGATTTCCTCTTCTCAGCTTGACCACTGCAAGCATGTATGGAAATATGCCATCTTACAGACTGTTTCTTGGTTGTTTTTTTTCACTTGGCTCTGACTTTTGAACATCTGCTCTCCAGCTGTAGCTCATGAACACCCTGCTTTTGTATGTATATGTATCTGTTCCAGAGCCTGCCGTGGCTAGCTGTGTCCAGCGGCCAGTGGACGTGGTTTTCCTGCTGGATGGTTCTGAGAGGATGGGCCTGGAGAACCACCGCAGGGCCAAAGAGTTCGTGGAGAATGTGGCTCGTCGCCTCGTCTTGGCCAACGGCCCATCGGATGAGAAGAACGCCCGCTTGGCTTTGCTGCAGTACGGCAGCCCTACAGAGCAAAGGGTGGAGTTCCCGCTCACACATGAGCTCTCTGTGATCTCGGATTCATTGGCGAAAGTGAACTACATGGATTCCTCTTCTGCTTTGGGCAGCGCCATCATCTATGGTGTCAACAGTGTGGTGATCGGCCGTACACCATCGGTAATGTACAGTCCTAAATTTAGAGCTTTAATTCTCCTGTGGTGAAACACCGCAGAGCCTGTATCATTATCGGTTTCTTCTTCTCTGGAGTCTGCAAGAAAGAACTTATCTCATCAGGAAATCACCCCCTACTCACTGCGTAGTGCACTATATAGTGTGTTTACCATTTTCTAGTGCTGTCCAAATATGTTGCAGCTCAGAATAGAAATCAGGGCAGATCACGTGATTTCCAAATGATCTGGATCAGGTGGAAATGATCAGATTTGATTGATTTCATTTTCATGTAACTATATTACATTATTTAACTAATTATTTATTTATTGTCTGTCAATAAGTTTCATTGTTAACGTTCACTCTAAACTGAAGGCTCGTATCGTCCTCACTCTTCTCAGCGAGCAGCCCGTGCTGCCGTGGGCCCCTCCCCCACACCAAAGCGTCCTCCAGCAGCCGCTCTCAGCTGCAGTCACAACAGGGACATGTGTTTTACGTGGGGTTGTCAGATAGCTGGCTGCTCCGACAAAACTCTACACTGGCTTGTTTTGCTTATTAACTGTCACCAAACATAAAAATAAGGTACTTTATTCCCACGATACCATGGATTAATATCCCACGATATGAAACAGCCTGCACCCAGAGATGACTGAGTAAGTGTGGTTCTTTCTGGGGTTTAAAAAATGTCTGATAACACTTAACATCTAATTATACAGCACTTTACACAAGCCTAAGTAAAAACTTCCCCCACTGGCATCTTTGTGCTACACTTCCTTAAATGTGCGCATCTCCTTAAAAGCTGAAATATTCCTTTCATCTTTGCAGAACGGTGAGCGCTTGGCCCGCCGCAATGCTGAGGTGTCCTTCGTGTTCATCACTGATGGCATCACATCCAGCGAGCAGCTGGAGGAAGGCGTGAGCGCCATGAAGCGAGTAGGTGGCATCCCCACGGTGATCGCCATCGGCAGTGACACTGATGACGAGGTTCTGCACAAGGTGACGCTAGGGGACGCGTCAGCCATCTTTAGAGGAGAAGACTACGCCATGCTGAACAAGCCTGCATTCTTTGAGCGCTTTGTTCGCTGGATATGCTAGTGAGGAACTACAATGCTCTAGACTACAGAGTTAGAAGCTGTAGAACAATGGAAGGGCCAGCTACTTCAGTGTACACACACACACACTCACTCAAACACACACACACACTCTCACACTCACTCAAACACACGCGCACACACACACACTCACACACACACACACACTGGCACCAGACACACCTCTGTGATCATCATCATTCCTGGATGTGAGGCGCTGAGATGGCTGCATTTCCTGTTGTTGTGAATGAGGATGTGTTTACAGAACCCAAAATAACCCGTGCAGGAACCCCACACACACTCACACACACAAAGACGTTCAGTGCTTTTGTGTTGCTCCAAACATGTTGTCAGCACTTCTAACCAAAGACACTCAGATATCAAAGAAGAGATTTTATGATTACTGAATGTGTACGTAACAAAATATAGGTTTTATTCTTTTTTTTTTTCCTTTTTTTTTTCCTAATTGTTTTGAGATTCCAGAAACAAAATTCTTCCTTTTTCTCTCATACACACACACACACACACACACACACACACACACACACACACACACACACACACACACACACACACACACACACACACAGACACACCCACACACACACACACACACACACACACACAGACACACACACACACACACACACACACACATACATACACACACACACACACACACACACACAGACACACCCACACACACACACACACAGACACACACACACACACACACACACACACACACACATACACACACACACATACACACACACACACACACACACACACACACACACACACAGAGTATCTCAGAAAGTAATTTGTACATTTACGGTGCTACGTTAGAAAAAGAAAAGCCATCTGAGCAGCTTGGATAAGTTACTTTTACATCATGTTATGCTGTAATTATTATAGTTTGTTCAGGGCATAAACGCATGTAAACTTGTCTTCTCCTTGGGAAAGACATGACGCATACATTTTCAACTTTTAAGCTCACAGAAATCTCTTGCAGGCACACACACTGACTGTGGTCAGAAACACGAAAGAACCAAATCTGTATACATTAAGTTCAAATAAAGCTTAATGTTGTGACCCCTCCTCTAAACCTGTGCTTTGTGTTTGCAATACATGTACACCGTACTGTTTATGCTGTGTTCATATCTTCTCTAACTGATGAACAATAACATCATTGTAAACCAATCAATAAAAAAAGGCCAAAAGCAGAAAACAAGTGTAGCAACAAGAACAAAATACAGACGTCTGCGCAAAGACAAAACAACGATAAGGCTCTTGCACTTTATAAAGTAAACATCAGAGCAGTGAAAAACACGAAGACACGAAGCCAAACTAGACAAAATGTGAATGGAAAATCAAACAGGAAGCAACATTAAAGGAGGAGACGAGAACCAATTACAAGGTTGTGTAAGTTTATATCCTGGATCTTCATCCTGACATGATTTAGGCCAGACTTTTGTTGTTGAACAGATAACTTCAAATTTGACCTACCATGTCTTAGGTTTCTCTGTCTCCAGGCTTTCCAGGTCTTTACAGCTGCAAAACGAGTCCAAATGATCGAACTTTCACCTCTGTGTTTGACGGTCACTAAGCTGTTTGTGGCGATGTGCTGTATTTGGTTTTCACCAAGCACACTGTGCTTTAAGGCCAAACGTCTCTACTTTGGTCACATCGGTTTTAAAGACAGTGTTAAACAAGTCTTGTGGTTTCTTCAGAAGTAACTTTGCAAACCTAAGCCGTGCTGCCGTGCTGCCGTGCTGCCGTGCTGCCGTTAAATAATCAGGACTAAAGTGTTTATTAGTCATCAGGGCTTCACTGGGAGCAGCTGATTATACAGTCTGACCACAGCTGGAAGAAAAGACCCTCGACATCGCTCCTTCAAACTCTTAGTCAAAGTCAAAGTCATGTTTATTGTCAGTTCTACCACATGCGATATACATACAAGGAATCAAATTACTTTACTCTCACCCTCGGTGCTACACAATAAATAAATTACTCTCTAAACACAAAGTGCAAATCTAAAATCTAAAAGAAACAAATAATAAAATTGCACTGGGTTTAAGAGCCAAGGGCAATAAAATTACAATAAAAACAATAAAATTGCTGGGAAGAGCAGGGAGAGTGTTCAGCGTCCTGACGGCCTGGTGGATGAGACTGTCCCTCAGTCGGCTGGTTCTGGCCCGGAGGGTCCGCAGCCTCCTCCCTGAAGGCAGCAGACTGAAGAGGCTGTGTGACGGGTGGGTGGGGTCTCTCACAATGCTGAGGGCTTTGGAGTCAGACGGCTGCTGTAGATGTCCTGAAGTGAGGGGAGAGATACACCAACGAGACTTGAGGCAGGTTGCGGTGCAGCTCCGTACCACACGGTGATGCAGCTGGTCAGGATGCTCTCGATGGTGCCTCTGTGGAAGGTGTACCTGATGGGGGCCGGGGCTCTGGATCTTCAGTGTTTGCGGAGGAAGTAGAAGCGCTGCCGTGCTTTCTCGGCAAGTGATGCGGTGTTACCAGTCCAGGAGAGGTCCTCTGAGATGTGGACACCCAGGAACTTGGTGCTGCTCACCCTCTCCACAGCAGCACCGTTGATGGTCAGATGGCTGAGAGTCACAAAGAGTCATTAAAGGTCTTTAATCGTGCTGCCTGCACTCCAAAAGACTTTCGTCTCATTAGAAGAAAGAGTCTGCTCCGTCCTTTCTCACATTGATCTGGAGGGAAGAGCTGCTGGCACCAGTCCACGAAGTCCTGGATCAGCTTTCTGTACTCTCTGTCATTGTCATCTGTGATCAGGCCAATGACAGCAGAGTTGCTGTGGAACTTCTGCACGTGTAAGAATCCTGCTGAGCGTAAAGTCTGCAGTGTGAACAGTGAAGAGGAACGGAGCCAGAACCGTTCCCCATCGGGCCCCCATGTTGCAGACCACCATGTTACGAGTCCTCACATACTGTGGTCCGTTTGTGAGATAGTCCAGTATCCAGCTGGAGCGACGTTGGTCCACCCCCGTGTGTACCATCTTATTCCTCAGAAGTTCAGGTTGGATTGTGTTGAAAGAGAAGTCAGGAAACATCTCTCTCACTGAGCTCTGCCTCGTCCAGCTGTGAAAAGTGTCTATTCAGGAAGAAGTTGACAGCAGTCTCCGGAGATAACGAGAAGGGCAGTTGGACTCTGTATTACCACCAGAGTGCAGAGCTTCACACGCTGCTTCACCGTCAGCAGCGGCGTTGGCACCGTTACCACAGCTTCTGCTCTTTCACAGGTGCTCACACACGCTGATATTTCATTAATAACTTGCATTTAAATTGCAGTACCCGGCTGCTGCTCACCCCCTCAGTTTCTTTGGGAACAGTAAGCTTAGTTGTTCATACACTGCTTCTGTGTTGTGGCTCAAGTTTTGTCAAATAAATAATTAAACATTGTAGTGTGTTGTGTGTTATTTCTCTCAGGTTGTTGGTATCTAATTTTAAGACCTAAGGAGCAAATTATGTTTTTATTGAAGCATTTTTATAGATTTAAGAATGAGAAAATCTCATATTTAAATGATATATTTAAATGACAAGCACAAATGTGTCCATTTTTGACATTTTTGATTCTAAATTTTAGATTTCTAGCAAAAAAGTTCACTCAACCCCCTGAGCTGTCTGGGGCCCCACCCGCCCAGGGTTTTTAAACAAGGTTGAACTGTGTAACTTCATATAAGAAAAAAAAAGATTTTTAAAAATAGTTATATCATCCATTTTGTATTACATCGGACAAGCAAACTTGCACATTCACAGTTACAACGGTCATTTTTTAACCACAAGTTCACGTGTACAGTTTAAATTTCAATTTCAATTCAGTTTGATTTGATTTGATTTAATTTGTTTTAATTTAGTTCAATTTAATTCAATCGTTTTTCAATCCCTAAGGGAAAATGAGAAGCCAGGATATCATATAACATTCATATTTTTGGACTGTGGGAGGAAGTTATTTTCAGCTCATGGATCAATAAAGAGTCGGCTGAACAAACACAGTTGCTGGATAGATTAAACACGGGTTTTATGTTTACAGATTAAGCAAAGTTCCTAATGCATTTGTTTATTTGTGACTGCGTTAAGTCAAACAACAGAAGTACGAAGCATTTTCAAGCTGACAGACGAACTCTGGCCGCTTGGGGGCAGCAAACTTCACAGTCCTCTTCAACGCAGAACTTCTTGAGGAATGTAAAACTAGTTCCTCTCCAATATTAAAAGTCATGTTTCAAACTGCAAGTGCATCAACTAATAATCACAACATTATGTAAATATAACAAATACCTAAACACACGTTAGCTTTAACGGATGAAAACGTATGGTTAGGTCTTTTTGTTGACTGCAACTAATCACACATAAGCAAATCCACATTTATATTGGGTAAAGCTGTAGTAAAGCGTGAATAATAATAATAATAAATAAAACTATATGCAACGCTAAAGTTCAAAACCGAGCGTTTTCCGATGAGGACTATTGACCGCTGGCGGACGCCCTAGTCACGTGACCGGGCAGCGCGCCGTTACCGTGAATCTCCGGCTCTATCCGGTAAATGTTCTTTCTGCTTAACTTCATGTATTTTTTTCATGCAAACTTAACTTTTTTCTTTGTTTTTTAGTTGTTTGATGGGTATTTTGCAGGAGTTTTAAACGTTGCTTATTGAAACATTAATAGAATGTTTAAACCGAGGCTGAAGTTCGCTATTGATTCAAAGTTAAATGGAAACTTAAACGTGTATTTCTATCGCTTATATTTGTTTCTAAACATCGAGACCACCTCCGACCAGGTCCAGTTCAAAAACAATATTTGATTGTTAATGCACACTTAATAGTTAAAACATACTTGATTCTTAAGCATGCCAAATCTGGTTTACGTAATCGCCTGCACAGTGAAGTTAAATGTGTTAAATGTGACCATAGATCGTGTAACTGCACTCTTTAATTCCCTGAGAGTCAACGTGCTCCAGATTTGATTACAGGTGTGAATTTGGACGTGGTAAAAGGTGGTCCCGATGCTGCAGATGAAGCAGCGGACTGGGCCTTGAACCGGTTCTGTTCCCCTGGTATTTAGTCATGTACTGTTGATAAGACAGAAGGAAAACGTTCAGGGTTCAAATGTCTGTATTACACAACCCGAGCAATGCTGATACACACCAAAAATACACACAGTAATGGTGCATTTACTGATTTCTTTGTGCAGCACATACACTTTGATATTTGTTATCAGTGTAGTTGTTCCACTGTTGTGCTTCGATGAGACCGGAGCCCAGTCATCCACATTAATTTAATTGCATGTGAAGTATTTGGTGTGTGTGTGTGTGTGTGTGTGCGCGCGCGTGTGTGCGTGCGTGCGTGCGTGCGTGCGTGCAGCTGGTATGGAGGGGAAGTCGCTCTCATCCCTGTGCACTCCTGCTCTGGTGGTGGATGTGGACAAAGTGAAGAGAAACGCTCAGAGGATGATTGAACAATGCCAGAAGCTTGGAGTCCAGCTTCGCCCACACATGAAGACCCACAAAACCCTGTATGAATACCATGCACACACAAATATACACACAAATATAAGTATGCAGGTCAGCCAGGGTGTATGTAAGGGATGCTGCTTTGCTTATACGTCCCTACAGCGAGTGTGCTGACATAATGACGGCTGGATCGCGGCGGCGCATCGTGGTTTCCACGCTGGCAGAGGCCTCTTTCTACGCTGACCATGGCTTTGATGACATCCTTTATGCATATCCTCTTCCCTTTGACAAGGTTGTCTCAGCTGTCTGAGTCTATGTTGTCCTTCACACATCATCTGTTCTGCACAATATAATGCTTTTGCTATTTATGATGTAAGAATGTGAAACAGCAGTGGAACCTGCTTTTGTGACTAAGACATATTTACTGAGATTAATGAAGTTGTCCTGTCACTGTATATAAAGTGGCTGACATGAAAAATTCTGTGCCGTTATATTAATATGATCTTCGTGTTCATGCCAACCTATAAATATTGATGAGCTGTGTGTATCTGCTCAGGTAGAGCGATGTGCAGCCTTGTCGGAGAGGCTGGATCTCTTCCAAGTCTTACTGGATCATCCCGATGCTCTGGAGCAGCTCATAAAGAGGCCTCTGAAGGGTGGCCGGCTGTGGCACGTTTGGCTTAAACTCGACTGTGGCAATGGGAGAGGTAAGCATGCTGGACACCTGCGACCCAGCTGAGTGTCTGTGCAGTCGATGATGTGTCTTGCTCTTTGCCATAGCTGGCATCCCGCACTCAGAGCCTGCAGCGCTCAGCCTGGCCCAAGCCATCGCTGGGACAGAGGGAGTGGCACTAACGGGAGTGTACGTCCACTGTGGAAACACATACTCCAGCAGAGGAGTGGAGGAAATACAAGCTGTTGCTCAGGAAACCACCAGCTCTACCCTGCAGTTCATGGAAAAGTAAGACAAAAAAGAAAAAACTTACACAAATCAGATAAACCTTCCTCTTTAACTGAAAGGTGGAGGTGGCAGGAGAACGTGAACATCAGGGATCAGCTGTTCAGATGAAGGTGAAGTTGGAGTCGGGTTGGACGACAAACACTTGTATTTTATTTATTTAATGGCAATCTATCAAAGTGTATGCAGCATGTTTAAGCCGTATTTAAGACCGTGGTGGAAGATGTATAACGGGGATTTTATTCAGTTTTCATAATGTTTCAGAAATGTTTCTCCACATTCTGAAAAAAATGTGACGAAATGTTTTTGTGAACCAGGTTTTTTTTTTTTTTAATGGAGCTTTCATACACTGAAACAACATAATCTTGAAAGTGTTAGAGATCAGAAATGGATCACCAGATTCGAATGAACATGTTGATTGGCTGCTTTGATTGTTTTGACTCTACAGCTCAGCGTTGATTGGCTGTCAGTGCCCGCTGCTCTAGATTAGGAACTTAGTAGTGGTCTTATTTAAAACTGCCATATAATTGACATGTAACCTTCTGCTCTGTTTTATTTTATTTTATTTGTGGAAGGCTGCAGGCTGTTGGCATCAGCTGTAAGTCCAGCATTGGCTCCACGCCGTCCTGCAGTCATCCAGTCCAAGAAATGTCAAAGCTGGACGAGGTGCATCCCGGGAACTACATCTTCTACGGTGCGTTAATGTTGGTCTGTCTGAGTTTTGTTGTGTTGGAGTTGGAGTTTGGAGTTTACAGTACCGGTGATGATCTTTACATGGTTTGTGTTTTAGATGTACAGCAGGCCATGATTGGCTCATGCTGTCTGGACGAAGTGGCTGTGAGGGTTTTGACGAGAGTCATAGGACACTGTCCACACAGGAACCAGCTGCTGGTCGACTGTGGGTGGAGTGGAATCAGGTACTATTTTGAATCTATATCACCCCCACGTCAGTATTAACTCTGAATCTCTGAAAAAAGGTGTGAGTGACTGTTGCTGTCCCTCTCAGTTTGGACGGCGCTGGGAAACTTCCCACTGGTTTCGCTGTGATTGAAGGACATCTGAACCTCAGGTAAGGCTGTTGGCTCTTTTGTCTTCTGTCAAAGCAGCGTGTAGATGTGATTAATGGGAGCGGTTTCCTTCCAGGCTGGCATCTATGACTCAGGAGCATGGACGAGTAGAGCCCATCTCAGGTCCACTGGACTACAGCAAATACCCCCTTGGCTGCCTGCTCACACTGATCCCACACCATGTCAGTACTCTCTCATGTTGCATTTTAGGACAATGAAGGATGTAGGGGGTTCTCCTACATACATGAGCATGTGTCACTGCCTCCTTGTCTTACTACCTCTTTTGTATGTTTGCAGTCCTGTGCAACAGCCATGATGCACCCTGTGTACTATGTGCACTCTGAGGGTCGTCTTCTGGGGAAGTGGACGCCCACTCGTGGATGGTGAACATCTGCTCTACTGTCCATTTATACCCTGGCAACACGGGTGCATTTATCATTAAAGGTGAACTTGTGAAGCAGCCTATTAAACCTGTCGCTGTCTGAATCATAGTCTTGAATGCTGGGAACACTGTTTGCTCTGTTTGGTTTATCTAAATTGACAAAAGAAATGTAGATAAAAAGAAAACAGAGGGTTTGTTATGTCTAACGTCTCTAAATAAACTGAAGTTGGTGGCTGTGCTTTCTGATCGTGATCTATGCTGTCAGTGGTGTCTTGCAGAGTTTTATGTAACGTAATTTGAATGTAAACATGACTAGAGGCTGAAAACATCAGCAATGTTGGTGTCTGTTCATAAGCAGACACTGGGTGCTCAAAAAAAGGAATGTGTAAATAAAGACAGCTGGACTAAATTAGTTTGTTAATTAAGATTAACGATCATTTTGTACAATGAGTTTTAGACACTGTACACCTTGAACTTTGAATGCTTTCAAAGTGCACAAACGACAAAAGAAACTTCACTTTATTTTCACTTTATGATTGAACTTTGAAAGTTTGTCATCTAAATAAAATGTAAATTACATTTTTGTACATTTGAATTCAGTTATTTCCTAGACATTATTTAGAAGATGAAATAATTAAATGCTGAGAGATGCGTTACTCATAGCTGATAAATGATTTCAAATGAAGTACTCGTGTCCTGATTCTCTCAACTACCACGAACATCGTTTTCCTCACTGGATTAACGACGTTCCAGTTGATGCCATCTTTTCCAATTATTCTCATCATTCAGTTTAGTCAAGAGGGCCAGTTCATAAGTAATAAATACAAGTTGTTTTTTCTTTCATATATCCCTGATGCTACTGCATTTCTAGAGAAATTGCCTTAAATACACTTGAAAACATGCCTTAATTTAAAAAGTTGCCAGGTGTAAGCAAACAGACAAAAATCAAATAAAAAAAATAATATTTTATATTGTCAAATGTTACCTTACGTTAGTACAAACATGACTGAAATCTTTGGAGAAAGTTGAAAAAGTAACAGCATTATTAAATCGCCGGTCGGAGTGCATCATGGGAAACGTAGTTGTTTGCTACCGGCCTTCTTATTGGACACTATTTGCCCTTTCACTTCACACGTGGTTTAAAACTTCAGCAGGATGGCGCGGAAAGTTGTCACGTTACCGTCATACAGCTGAACTCGTTTTTAAATCGTTTTTAAGGACTTTTCGTGGCCATCAGTTCACGTGCCCACTGACGTTTTCAAGTAAGTTAACTGCGTGTTTTTCTAGTTTGTTCTAGGTCTTTATTCCGCTGTCTCACGACAGTATACCAACCTCAGTTCATGAGTTCGACAAGAATAGGGACAAACAAAATATAACCCGTCGTTTACAGCTCAGTATTCACTCTTAAAGGGGTGATTATGTTATTATTTCGTTAGAAGCAGCAGGGTGTGACGCCTGCCATTACATCTGTTGTGTTTGTCTTAAGAAATGAGTGTGTTGGAGGTGAAGTTTGTTGGGGATCGTGATGTTTTCGAGCACATCGTGGACAAACGAGAAGGTATGGACACCTCTGCCTAAACGTCATAGACGTGTCCTCTCCGTGTCACAGAGTGTTTACCTGTGTGTGCTGCGACGTCTGCAGGTGTGCAGAGCAGCAGCGGCGCGGTGCAGAAGATGGTGACGTTCAAGAGTCCGGCGGCGCGGCGGGGACGTCAGCAGGAGGCGGGGCTCGACGAGGACGAGGGCGGAGTCCTGGACGAGCGGAGTTACGTCCGAACTTTAGGAGCAGGGGATGCAGGAGGTAAGAGATGGAGAACACTTTGTGGCAGTTGTCACTTTTAAAATACAGTTGGCCTCCAAAGACACGCATGTCTGGTTAATTTACCTGTAGGAGCGAGTGAGAGCTTGTGTGGTTGTTTGTCTAAATGTAACCCTTAGATGGACACGTGACCCATCCAGGGTGTACCCCTGTCTTTGAGAGCTGGGACCGGCTCCAGCAGACCCCGTGACCCGAATAGGAGGAATAAGTGGGTGCAGATAATAGATGGATGGCATGTTTTCTGTCCTTTCTCTTTTCATGCTCAGTCCATCTAATTGTCTGGGTGAATATCCAGGTATCTGTAGCCCTCCGTTGTCTTCACTTCTTCTGGGAAGGGAATAGTCCACCCACTCGGAGAAAGTCAGCTGTGGATGCTGGTGCTGTGTTAAGGTTCATAACTGAGGTGCAGGGTCAGATTCAAATGAGGTTTATGGACACCTCACCACCATGAGACGTGTACTAAACAAACTTTGAAGAGGTGGAACTGCTGCTCTGAGTGAAAATGTGAAAGTGCAGTTTTCACAGTTTCCTCTTGATATTACCTGAATCATCGTGACAAAATACACTTTAGCCCAATGGTAATCTAAAAATGATCGCTGTGAGTGAGTAAAATGATTTTCTTGTTTACAGAGGATGACTATGGCTTGTCGAGAGTGGCTGGATCTGCCATTTTCACTTTCCAGAAAGTGAAACGCAGTCACGGCATGGCCCAAACCGGTGAGAGCCCGCTGCCTCTTCTCACTTTAGTTCTTTCAGTGTCTCTCCATCTGGATTCAGTGATTTTTAGTATGACTCACTCTGTGTCGTGTTTGCGTTTCTGCAAACAGCGAGTGAACTGGCTCGGACTCCTGGAAAGAGCGTGAGCTTCAGCAGCACCCCAGACGTTGAACCGTCCACTCCCACTCGAACTGGACGCAGTGAGCCCACCAGACCCTCTTCATCTTTTTGTAACCATTGTATTCGTGTTTGCTTTTAAACCATTTATCTCATCCTGTCTGTCTAGACCACAGAGGTGAAAGCAGGACCCCACAGAGGAGCAAGAAAGCGCAGTTTGTGTCCACAACTCCACACAGGCTCAGGAAGAGACTGACAAGTGAGTTCAGCGCGTTTTAACTGGGCTAGAGTCATAATCTGAACAAATGTAACCAAATGTGCTTAATGTTTTCAGCACCGAGCCTTCGGTCAGACAGTGACAGCGAGCTCTCGCCTTCGGACTCTGGAGAGGATGAGAAAGATGATGATGATGATGATGGGCCAGAGCACAAACAGAAAGTAAAGAAGGACAAGGAGAACTTGAAAAACTCAAGAACTCCTAGTAAAGGTTCAGCTGCAGCTCTCTACAAGACTCCTGCCAAGAGGAGCAAGAACACAGCAGAACCTCTCAGCCAGACCTCCATGGTCGAGGAGTACTTTGAGGCTCATGGGAGCTCAAAGGTGTTGACATCAGATCACACCCTGGAACGCCTGAACACCACAAAGCTTGACCGGGTCAGTTTAAAAACGGCCAGTATTGGACATGGTATGAGCTTTTTTTTGTTGACATCTGAGCCTAAATTTGTTTTTTTTTTTTTTTTTTTTTTTCATTTTTGCAGGATACTTTGGTTTGTCTGTTAGAAGAAAAACCTTCCTGTTATTCAAAAGAAATCCAGCAGCTGCACAACAAACACCGAAAGCACTTTAACAAATGGATGCTGCAGTTGCAGTAAGTGTGGTTGCTTTTTATTTCCGTTGTCTTCAAGCAAAAATGCAGAAACCAGCTGTGTGTGGTTGTTGGTGTGCAGGTTGGGGTTCAACGTGCTGGTCCACGGGTTGGGCAGCAAAAAAGCTCTGCTGGAGGACTTCAGGGTTTCTCATTTGTCAAATGAGATCCATGTTGTCGTAAACGGATTTTTCCCCTCCATCACTCTTAAATCGGTTAGTATTCACAGACAAAAAATGTGATTGATTTGACTTTTAAGAGCAGTTCCGTTGTTGTGCAGTTGACTCAGTATAATGAGGATTTGTTTTTTTTGTAGATATTTAATGCTCTGATGTGTGAGGTTCTGGAGCACCAGGGAAGTTTCCGAACCCCCTCAGACCAAATCCAGTCCATAACTCAAAGCCTCAAAGATGGTAAGTGTGCATGATGTGAACTGTCCGTCTAGAACTTGTATGTCCGTGGTTTACATTTAGAGCATGTCCTCACAGACCCAGATCTCCATGTGTACCTGTTGATCCATAACATTGATGGACCGATGCTGCGAGGAGAGAAAATCCAGAGTTCACTGGGACAACTTGCATCCCTGCCCAACTTGCATTTTGTGGCTTCCATAGACCACATCAACGCTCCGTTAGGTGGGTGCTTGTAGGAATGTGTTGCAGTTGAAGTGTTGCTCACACTGACAGTACCTCAGAGCTGGTTCTTTTTGTTTTTCGGGTGTGTGCGCGGTCGTAGTGTGGGACCAGTTCAAGCAGAGCCAGTTTAACTGGCTGTGGTGGGAGTGCGTGACGTTCCAGCACTACGGAGAGGAAACGTCGTATGAAAACTCTCTGTTGGTGCAGCAGACCGGCGCTCTGGCCCTGTCCTCCCTCACTCACGTGCTCCGCAGTTTGACAACCAATGCAAGGTACCATATACATCCTTATAAAAGAAACTGCTAGTGCTCCTGGAGTCTGTTGCATCTTCTCAGCAGTTGTGGGTCCTTTCTCATTGCAGAGGAATCTTCAAACTCCTGGTGAAATTCCAGCTGGAAAACAAAGACAACCCTTCATACACAGGTGTGCACCTGAAGCTGCTGGACCATTTTCTTTTCCACCGTTTTGCTGTACAGTTGTAATCTTATTTATTTTTTATGGTCTGTGCAGGATTGTCCTTCCAGGATTTCTACCAGCGCTGTCGAGAGGCTTTCTTGGTGAACTCTGATCTCACACTGAGGACTCAGCTGACTGAGTTCAAAGACCACAAGCTGATCCGGACACGCAAGGTTTGCTCAGTTTTGGTGACAAAACACTTTAAACTCCGTTACTTTTCACCTCTTACGTTTGCTTTGTTCACATGATGCTCCAGGGTGCAGATGGAGTGGAGTACCTGATTGTCGCTGTGGATGCAAGCACATTAATGGACTTCCTGGAGAACGAGGAGGGCGACTGAGAAATCACTTTGGACTCGTGAACTCTCATTTCTTGCAGATTTTGGTTGAGTCGGTCACTAAGATAAGAGCGCAGCTACATCTGAGTCTGTGGACACCAGCGTCACGGGTCGGATCTGCCCTGAATGGCCCATTGTAGCTGTGTGTGTGTGTGTGTGTGTGTGTGTGTGTGTGTGTGTGTGTGTGTGTGTGTGTGTGTGTGTGTGTGTGTGTGTGTGTGTGTGTGTGTGTGTGTGTGTGTGTGTGTGTGTGTGTGTGTGTGTGTGTGTGTGTGTGTGTGTGTGTGTGTGTGTGTGTGTGTGTGTGTTTAAAAGCAACACCTCGAGTTCTGTTATTGCTGGTTATTGTCTTTAAATATGGAAATAAATGTACACATTTAGCAAAACATACATTCGTGTGTTCATACAAAGCAAGTAGACGTGCCGCAAAACAAACAATGAAAACTATGAACCACTTGAACCAAGTGGCAAAAGGCCCCCACTAAAAGAAGAAGCGGCGGCAGGCAAAAGAAATCTATCGCGTAGGAGAGCACGTGTCCGTGAGGGTCTGGGGCTGGAAGGATGAAACGCTGGCTCTGAATCATGCTGTGAAACGCGTTAGTGTTGGATTTCTGCGTGGCTCGTGAATGTCTGAATGTCTCCTGAGCCCAGCGTGTACGTCTGCAGTCTGTTCTGGGTGGCCGTCTGGACGACGCGAAGCTCGTCTTCATCCAGGTCCCTCAACAGGAGCAGAACTGCATCAAGGATGTGAGTCTGAAACGCATAGATTGTTAATCAGCCAAAGAAATCAACTAAAGAAACTTCAGAGGTTTGAGAGTATGTAAACATTCAGAGAGGAGCTGCTGAAAGAACCTTTTTAAATGTTTTTTCTCTGGTCGATGGAGAAGAAAGAGATGAGAACTTGTCGCGGGAAAGAGGCTTCATTCCCAGCTCTTCTCTGATTTTGCTAAAGAAAAAACAAAAACAAATGTGTGTTTTTTGGTGCGTTTCTAGTTTCCATAGCTGTTCCTGAACTCCACAACCTACTTGGTCTCTTCCATGTTGTAGTTCAAAGGGTCATTCTCCGTTTCTGCATCTGGAAGTCCGTTATTGGAAAGCTGGTTCTGGATGTTACCTGTGGGGGTTCTGACCTCCTCACCCTCCACCAGAGCAAGTGCCACCTCATCCTCAGTAACCACTGCACACATCATTGAACACACATGTATAAGCCGTTCAAAACGTTTTCCTCAAAGTGAAATCACGACAACTCAGAGAGCATGTGTGCAGAAACGTCGTATAGCCACCTTGATTGTCAAGTTTCTGAAGGCGAGGCAGGCAGCGGAGCACCGTGAGCCGATACCGGCTGGAGTCGGTTCCACAGCACGGGTTCTCAGCCAACCACAGTACCCGGAGGCGAGTCAGCGGACGCAGGTGAGACAGCTCGGACAGGGAAGGAATCATGTTCTTCCTCAGGTAGAGTTCACTAAGACACAGACAGCCGGCCAGCGGAGAGAGAGACGAGATGCTGTTGACGCTGCAAAGAGAGGAAGAGGATCACAGTCAGGAATGAGGACGGCATCATGTCACAGTTCACATGTTCACACAGCCACGGCTCGTCTGTTCCAGCAGCTGAGGCAGGGGTTTCCATTAAAAGATGAATAAAAACATTCCCGAGAGGAAAACGATGCATCCAAACAGCATGTCTGCTGCAGGCGTTGTCCTGCCGTATGTTTCGTGTCAATAAGCTGAACAAACCGACCTGCTGGAGGAGAGACGTTACTTGAAGCCGTGTTTCTTGAGTTTCTCAATTATGCTCTCAATTATTTAAAACATCCCTTATCTACACCTGTTTTTCCCTAAAGGATTTTCGGTGGAGGATTTATTCCAGCTGTCGGGTGAGATGAGGGCTAAACCCTCAACAGGTCCACCACTTCTTGCAAGGATCAATTTTGCGGATCGTTTGTATAATGTTAACTTAAGTTAAGTCTGTGGTTCTGTAAACCTTTAACTTCGTGCATTCATTTGATAAATTGTTTAATTCAGTGAGTTTATAAGTAGTGGAAGAAGCACAGCTTTACTGAAACAAAAGTAAAAAAACAAAACTCAAATACTTTGTGTCCTTTGACTCTGACACTGTAATAGTGAGACCACGCGTGCACGTGTAGTGATGTAAACGTTCTCCTCAATAGAGGTGAAACTTAAGAGAAGTATGATCAAATCTGAGTTCATTTTATCAGTTGATTGATTCACGAATTCAGAAAATCATTTCTCATCTCGGACACCTTATCAATTATTTTTTCACAAAATCTTTCAGTTTCATGAGTTTACAAAAAGTTTAAGTGTAAAATTGAGGCATTACCTGAACAGTTTAAAAGGTCTTCAGATTCTCGTTAGATTAAATGTAATCTGCAGAGTACTCCACAGTATTTTATACTCACATTTTAGTTGAAAAGGGTATTATTAAAAACTAGAACTTTTACCTTATTTCACTTATTTGAAAATCCCATAAACTAAAATAAAGACTAAAGAGTTTTAAAAAATGAAAACTAAAATTAAGGATGCAAAACTAACTGAGAATAAAAACTATTAAAAACTTCCAAACTATCCTGACTCCAGTTGAAAGCTCTAATATTTTGCTGGACTGTCGTTAGTTTTAATGGATTCATCCATTCATCATGGCATTGTCTTAATGAGTAAATGCAATGTTGAAACATTTCATTTTCTGTCCTGAATATCATTCATTTCCTCCAAGATCTTGAACTGCTAAAGGGAGCATCGGCCTGCTGTGTGACGTCCTCTCGTCTGAACTCTGTGGCGACTGATCCGTGCATGAAAATGACGTCGTCTTGTTCTCCCTGACCCGCTCGTCCCCCGCTAGAGCTGAAGAATACAGGCAGTGTTATCTTCAAATATTAAAAAGAAATCTTTTGAAGGAAAAAGCCAATCTTTCAGTATATTCAAGTAAAAAGCTGATCTGACTTTGGGCCAAATAGTTTTGCTCATCAATCAAAGAATATGTTCGTACAACCGAGACAAAGAAAGGGGGAAAAAGTTGATGGGTGGAAACCCAAAGACTCAATACAACAGAAATGGTATCACGCATAAACAACTAAAGATCATGAAACCAGCCCACCCAGGAGGCCTGTGTGGTAGGCAGCAGGCATGAAGGGTCCCTCGGTTCATCTGCTATTCACCTTGATGATAAATTCTCTTTAGAAAATAATACATTTTAACTTGTTAAACCACATAAGCTCTTCTACTGGTGCAACTCAAGTCGTCAAGCTCCTTAAAATCAAAGTTGTGCGTTTGTGCATCAAGCTTTTCCTCAGGCACTACGTCACATCAAATATATACATATCCTAACCCGATACTGGTGTTATACTGTTTTTTTTTTTTTTTGTTGTTTTTTTTGTTTTTTTGGACACTATTACAAGTACAGAAAGTATGTGCCGGAATGCACCTGAGTGAACGGTAGTGGTTATATTGATTGGTAATCTGTCGGTGTACTGCGCAGATATTCACCAGACCAACTTATACTGGGTGAGTTTGTTGTTTTATGCGTCAGGATGGGCATCAACGAGTCAAACGGACCAACCTCAAGGTTAACACTTCAATGTTGGGCATCTGAGTGAAGACGGAAATCTGAAATACACAGAGTCGTAAACACACCAGCAGGCAAGCGTAAACGGAGATGTTGCTGTGTGAACGTACATTTTTCACTACTTACGTCAGTCAAACTGCATCCCCTGCAAAGATAAGACGTAACATTAGCGCAAACGCAGGACTTGGCGCGGCTGTTGACCGTTTCTCGTAATAAAGAGTCTGGTGAGACCGGATCCGGACGGGAACCTACCAGCAGTTCAGCTTCCTCACGCTCTCCAAGTCGGAAGCCTTCGCCTTGGCCAGGACCAGTTTCCGCGTGAGCTTCATCGCATGTCATAGAGTTTACATAAAACTAATTGTGAAACATTTAAGGTGAATGTTCATCACCAAACAACCGCTGTCGCATCGTGACAAACGAAAAACATCTGACTTCAACTCCGCTGCAGAGGGACGTCCGCAACGTCAATACGCATGCGCGTGTCGGTTTAGCGTCCTTAGTAACGACTTTATTAGATTGTTTTTTGTCCACTATTTCATGGTTGCAACTACAATGCAGTAAATAAACAAATAAACTTTTATCATTATTTACTCACGAGTAGAGGTTTAATTAATCTACACTTAGCGAAAACTCAAAGACCCACAATTCTGTGGGCGCCAACCAGTAAATCGCGCCTGCGCGTTAGGCACGCCCTCTTTGGACCGACGTCTCCACTGAAACGATGGTGAGCCGTTCACGTCCCGTTCACAATCCGACTCAATCTAAGGATTCGTGTTCTTTTGGTCACCTAATGTCACGTCCTGGAACTTCGACATGGTTATTTTCGTTGGGTGTGATGTGTATTTGCTTGGATTTGGTGATTGTGACGATACTAAACAGGGATGTTTGCTTCTCGTACTGCTTCAGAAATGGCCGCCACCGTTTCGTTGCGCCTCGGCCGCGGTAGTTTGGTGTTGGTGTCCGGACTCTGCGGCTCAGACGTCCCGTAGCCACACAGCGGGACACGGGTCGACCACCGCTGAACAGACGGTGTTACGTGTTTAAAGCGGCATTAATGGGCTAGTCGGCGCGAAGGCCGGCTGCGGGTGGGAGCTAGCTGGTGACCGGGTTCGGCGCCTGTCATCGCGGGTTTCCTTCGGTTCCGGGAGGACTTGGCCTCCGCGGCGTCCGGAGCTGCTCTGTTACGGTCCATAAGTCTAGACGTGGCTCGGGATATTCCGTTACACTGTAGAAACGCTATGGTATCGGCCCGTTTGGGCCCAGACCGCCGTAGTCCAAGCGCGTGCACGTACAGCGTGTTTTGTCCGCGTCACTAATTGTCTTCGTCAACAGGCCAAGCGCACCAAGAAGGTGGGGATCGTTGGTAAATATGGCACGCGTTATGGCGCGTCGCTGAGGAAGATGGTGAAGAAAATTGAGATCTCTCAGCACGCCAAGTACACCTGCTCTTTCTGTGGCAAGGTGAGTATGGAGACCACTGAAGTAATAAACCTTTAAACGTGGTTTTGGTTGGTGCTCTGGAGTTTCTGCATGGATTCATTGTATGGACGGGTGGGGGTCACTACTTTGAGAAGTACTCATGTGGTTTATCTTTACTTTACAGACTAAGATGAAGCGCAGGGCTGTTGGCATCTGGCACTGTGGGTCCTGCAAGAAGACCGTGGCTGGAGGCGCCTGGACATATAAGTAAGTTGCTCTTGTTATCGGTTCTCTTGAAATTCTGTCTTCCAGAGTATCTCCTGAAAACACCTCTGTGGATCTTGTTAGAGAAAAGTTTGTTGGATTTATAATCCAAGGTGTGCTTTTGTCCTATTTTTGTATTTAATGTGCAATTGTGTATGCTTAATGGGGCATGACAAACATTTACTGTTAAACTATATATGGTAAACATTTAGAGGCAACTGAGTTAGTGGTGTGTGTGTGTGTGTGTGTGTGTGTGTGTGTGTGTGTGTGTGTGTGTGTGTGTGTGTGAGAGAGAGTATACACATACATTTCTTTCCCATAGGGATAATTCAACATTTCCTAATAATTTTGTGTTTTCAGTCCAATAAGTCTGGGTCTGAGTCTGGTTTGCATGCTGGGTTAGTGCAGTAAACATCTTCTGCTGTGTGCAGAATTGCATGGTAATGTCAGACTAGTTGTGCAGCTTTACCCACTAAAATTAGTGTGGTTTGTATTCATAAACCAACATATGGGACTCCATCACCAAAAGTGCGTCTGTACAGTTGCCATGCACAAACTGGCTACGGGTTCGTGCATATGTGCACACAGCATCAAAGACTTTTGCGTTTGTGTCAGTCGTACAGCTGAAGTGAGAACATGACACCCCAAACAACAACGCAGCATCTCAGTCTGATAGACGGATGAAGCCGTTGAATCCGTTGAAAATGTTCTGTACACTAACAAATGTGTGATTGCACTTATACTTTTTCTTTTTGGCTTTTTTATCTACATTTAACGTCAGACGGTTCTCTGCATTCAAAGTCAAAGCCTTTTCCCCCATCACTTGTTGAAACTACATTATGCACTGGTGGTAGCAAACGTTGCATACCCAATAGTTCATGTAAGTGCTTGCTGATGCAGTTCAGTAATTAAGTTAATATTTGAGATTTTCTATCTGATGGCCCAGTGTTTGTTTGGGTTGTTTGGGTTAAGGGTCAGAATAATGCTTCAAGCCATACATGCACATCCATTCTTCACTTGTTACGTTTCTGGTGTATTTTAGCAGTGACTCTAAATAAAAAAATTTTTTGTTAGTTTTTTTCCCCCGTCTTAATACTGGATACATTTTAGGTCCTGAGTTAACGACCGACATAAGGTCATCAAGGGATTAAAAAAGTGTTTCATATTTAACAAACACGGTTCAACTCTACTATGAACGGTTTCTTAATTTTCTTTCCAAACTAAAGACCCTGTGAGGTGGAGCAGTCCCACCGGTCTAACAGCTCTGTCAAAGCAAAAGCAACAACGTGCCTCGTTTCAAATCTGTTAGTCTGATTTGGTTGTATAGTCAGTATTTATCCTAATGATGAGTAATTATTTTTTTTCCCTTGTTTTCTTTCAGCACAACATCGGCTGTCACAGTCAAGTCCGCAATCAGGAGACTGAAGGAGTTGAAGGACCAGTAAACCAGTGTGATCATCACTGGTGGATTTGAGACTTTTGTTTTCTATAATTAAACCGAGCTGGACATGGCCTCAACATCCCAAAATAAAATGGTCTGGAGCGGAACGTCTTGTTTGTGTTTGTGCATCTGTTTTAACTATAAAAACCTCCCGGCTGGAACTTGCATGTCCCAGGATTCCCTCCTGAGTGGGAAGTATTCCCTGCTGCTCAGATTCCAGTAAGGCTGCACGGTGGTGGTTTTTATGGGTCGATTGGGCCGTCATTTACATGATTTCCCCCAGATACCGTTTAAAAAAAAAAAAAACACGAGGACCGTTTCTAAAGCACGTTGGCTGACGTGCGGCATACCGGACTGAATTAAGTTTGCTTTCACTCTGCTTTTCCCCCTTTTGTTTTTGGGATTATTCCTGTTTCCTCCCAGCATGATTAGTAACATGTATTATTTCTGTATCCCTTCATTTGTCACCTTCTGGTAATCTTTTATATGATGGTATTGTTGAAGCAGTCTTTCATCCAATTTGAGAGGGACGTTCACATGCTCAGTGACGGGGTCACAGCAAGAAAAGGAAAGGAAAATTAAATGGAAAATAGAAGGTCCTAAAGTTATGGAGCTGCACATAACTACGGAACAATTTAACCGTAAAACAATGTTACATGTATGATGGCCTTCGTTATGCAAGACTGGAGAGTAAACAGATTTACAATGACGTCTAAGCACATGAATCAAAATATGGGATGCCAACATCCACCCATTCCCACTTACTCCGGGTCACGGGGGTCTGTCGGAGCCTATCCCGACGCATAGTTGGCGAAAGGCAGGGGTCCACCTGGACAGGTCACCAGTCACACACATCCACAGGCAATTTAGAATGACCGATCAACCTACCCTGCAAGTTTTTGGACTGTGGAAGGAAGCCGGAGTACCCAGAGCGAATCCACACAAGACGGGGAGACCCAGGAATCGAACCAGCAACCTTCTTGCTGTGAGGCAACAGTGCTGACCACTAAGCCACCATGTTACCGGGATGCTAACAGTTCTTAATAAAGCAATTTGCTCAGAATCGAATGTTGAGACTTAAGTGTGTCTAATCGTCAGTGCTATAATCTCTACCTTTAAAACAAAACAGCTGGATGGCTCGTGATATTCTAGTACAAGTACAAGAAAGAGTTTTAACCCAGAAACAAGTTGGTGTGTGTATGTCAGCCGGTGATATAAACCGTATCCTCGGGATTCAGAACCAGGTCGGTGCAAATGCTGAAAAGACAAATAACCCTTTAATATATCTAATAAAAAAACAGCTTCTCTCAATTTTATTTTAACTTCTAGGAACATGCAATGTTATGTTCATAAATTATTCTTGATTGATATTTTGAGCACATTACTGATGTCTGCTGTGTTGGATATAGTGGAGTCTTTCACCACTGACCTCTACCATGCTGGGGTTGACACAGATTTACCATAAAACCTTTGAGAGAATTAGTTCCTGTTCATGAAATAACTGGTTTCAGTCTCAGATTTTGCAAAGAAAGAAGAAAAAAAATTTTTGTCAGTAACCTCATTTAATTTGTTGGACAAGAAAAATCTACCAGGATCTGACAATAAATAAGATTACATTGAACATAGGTTTTGAAGATGTTTTTGATCATCAGCCTCATGTCATCGATTGTGACTGTGTGAGTGTGTGAATGTGTGAATGTGTGTTCATAGGCTGAGGCAACAGCATTTTGCAAAGCTCCACACTGCAAATGCAGAGTAACAGTTTAGTACAGCACAGTAACAACAGTTGTGTTGTTGCAGGGATATTAGTAGGTATTATTACGTTTTTAATGGTGTGAATTTTGTATCAAAAGGGTAGAGGGTTTCGCTTTTTGGGGTATGTTGATAATCACTCTCCCAGCTCTTCCTCTGTTTCCTTCCCTGCTCCCCCCTCACTCACTCTGACCTCAGTGCCTGCACCAGGAACTTTTGTCAGAACTGGACCTCCTTCTTTTCACCAGGTCACTTTAATCCAGACCGATAAGCTGAACACCTGCAGGACCATCACACACTTTTAAAAACTGTACATTTCACCATCATTATTACAATCCAGTTCATCATATCAATAATGTCTATCATCATACTGCCATTTCATTGTTTTTACTGTAATTTTATTATCCTTGGCTCTATAACCCAATGTCATGTTATAACTTGTTTCCTTTTAAATTTGCACTTTGTGTTTAAAATCTATTTATTGTGTATCACCGAGGGTTTGAGAGTAACGTAATTTCGATTCTCTGTATGAACCTCACATGTGGTAGAATTGACAATAAACGTGACTTTGACTTTGATACATTTTAAATCTGATCTAATGCTATTAATTATCTATTTATATCTTATATACATTTTATTTCATATTTTTATATTACTATCAGCAGCATCCTTATTGAGTATTGCAGAACAAATTCAGCAGGAGGTAGAAACTGGCTTCGCCCGGCCCAACATGGCGGCCGCGCTGACGCAGCGTCGGAGGCGGAGTCTCCGTGTTTCATCTATGGTGCTGGGCGACGTGACGTGACGTCACTTCATCGGGCTCCAGACAGAGGCGAGTATGGCCGCATTCAGTGTGTTCAGACCTGGTTTGTTTAATCACAAAGTGGCGATAGTCACGGGCGGAGGGACGGGGATCGGAAAAGCCATCTCCTCGGAGCTGCTGGAGCTGGGTGAGTGAACCAGAGTGTCAAAATGCCGCCGGTTCTCTGACAGCGCAGTGTGACGTGAACAACGAGAATGACAATGACAACCACGTCGTGAACTTCGACACAAATCCGAGTCTGCAGCTGACGGACTTCAGGTCTGACACACTTGTGGAGGTGGAGTTACACTGTGCAGCAGCGACCTTAACATATCCAGCGTGTCCTGTAAGAAAATCGTACTTTTACTACAAGATTTAGGAGGCTTCTATGAAAAGTTGAACCTTAGTGCATAAATGTCCGCGTGGCCAATCCGGAGCCAGCACCGAGTGCTCATAGCTTAATAATTACATGAACCTGCGGTTAACAACATGAAGTTGCGTTTCAGCGTGGCAGCTCAGGGATCCCAGCTCATCGACTGTTTGTGGCCGCAGGCTGCACCGTGGTGATCTCCAGCAGGAAGGCAGAGCGGCTGGAGGCAGCGGCTGAGGAGATGAGGCAGCAGATCCCTCCCTCCAGCCCTGCTACTGTCACCCCTCTACCATGTAACATTCGCAGCGAGGACGAGGTGAGCGCACATTCAGCCTCCGTGCATGCTCGCGTCGGGGCATGATTTATCACACATCTGACTTGTTTCCATCCGTGGCAGGTGAAGGCTCTTGTGTCGTCTGTGCTGAAGCAGTTTGGTCGCATCGACTATCTAGTGAACAACGGAGGGGGTCAGTTCAGCAGCCCTGCAGAGCACATAGCCTCCAAAGGCTGGAAAGCCGTGATCGACACTAACCTGACGGGAACCTTCCACTGCTGCAAGGAGGGTAAATAAAGCAGTCAACACCGGTTCAGTGTGCGTGGTGTCTAAACGGTCAGTGTGACTGCTGCCGTTTGTTTCCACAAAGTCTATAGTGCATGGATGAAACAGCACGGAGGCGCGATCGTCAACATCATTGCTGACATGTGGAAAGGCTTCCCAGGCATGGCGTAAGATCCGAGTCCCTCTAGATTCAAGTACAAGGCTTCACGGCTGCTCAGTTTCCCTGCAACGTTGTGTCTCTGTCCTTTGACAGCCACACAGGAGCAGCGAGGGCAGCAGTGGATAACTTAACCAAGAGTCTAGCCATCGAGTGGGCATCTTCGGGCGTCCGAGTCAATGCCATAGCACCTGTATGTACAGTTGACCAGCCGATCAACTTTTGTCTTTCATTTTGCATAAATATGTGACTAATATTTATGGTTGAAGGGTACGATCTTTTCCAAAACTGCAATGGAGAACTATAAAGAGTTCGGATCACATCTTTTCAAGATGTCCATTCCATTCATTCCTGCCAAGAGGCTGGGAGTCCCTGAAGAGGTGTGTAACTACTTATTTACACCTAAAGTATACATCAGTGTTCCTGAAAATACATCAAAATATCATTTTAAAAGACCCAGTGGTTCTGTTTATGACGGATATTTGTAGTACAACACCTTCATCTGCACCGTTGCATCTTCTACAAGTGTCCTGTGAAGGTGTATAACATGGTAATAAGGTTGTAATGTCAGTCTAGACTGTGACATATGTATTGTGATCTACAATATGAACAAAAATCTCACATCACAGTACACTTAGAAAGGATCGGCTGTGATGTTGGACCAGTAAAGGACTTGTGACACTGTACTGTCGGCATTGGTGTTAGAACTGTTTCCATTGGTGCAGAATCACCGTCAGATAGCACTTGATTTGTTTCTGTTACCATTTTCATAGGAAGGAGGTGCATATTCTTCTTCTCTGTTTCAACAGTAGTCTAGACGTAAATCAAGCACTTGTCCAAGGGAGGCCTTGCACATTTTTTCAGGCATTTGTTGTTTCTCTCACTCTTAAACTGGCAGAGTGAGGGTTTGTTCTGTTGTTTGCGACGTTGAGCTTTGCCACAAACTGTCAATATTCTACACCAGAGCTGAAATGGACCATACTCAACCAGCTGAATTCTTATTAAATCATGTTTTGTTTTCAAAGATCTCCTCAGCAGTGTGTTTCCTGCTGTCTGCTGGGGCCTCTTACATCTCTGGAGCCACACTTAGGGTTGATGCAGGACAGAGTCTGTACCGCACAATGTGGGACATTCCCGGTAAGTACGCGTACGTACCTGCACGTCAGTCTAAATAGTATGTAAATGATACTTCACTGTGAACTCCTGACTCTTGTCCAGATCACAGCGCGTGGCCTGAGGCGCCGGAGGGGGAACACCTGGACGCTCTAAAGGAACTACTTAATCCACAAAGCAAACTTTGATTGAAGTCAGAGACATGTAAATTAACGCTTGTGTCTGAGACGTCACACACTTCTGCAGAAGCAAAAGTCTGCAGTTCCCTGATTAAGGCTGCACTGTGTGATTTATGTATATACACGTATATCACACGTACAACGTTTGTACAAAATTATATGCAATTTGTAACTCATCATTTTCATTTGTAACTTTATAGGCAATAACAGCTTTTTCAGCAGAATGCTATAAGTACTTCACAAACTGATTTAGAGAAAAAAGAAAACATTTGCACTTTTTGCAGCTTCTTCATAGTTTGGTGCATCAGGTACAAAAGTCCTTGCTGTTTATCCGGGACTTTGGACTGACTTTCTGCAGCGCTGAGAGGACATGCACAGTCGCACTCTGTGAAGAGTTTTGTTTTGGTTTGTTTTAGTTTAGTTTTTTCCCGACAGGTAGCTGAACGTGTCGTTATAGTTGGATGGTTCACGCCTGTGGAAAACTAAAATGATTGAGCACTTACATGCCTTACTCTGATATCTACTAATTGTTCAGTGTTGCACATTTTTCTTTAACCTTCTAAGACCTGGTGATGGTTTTTCTTTTTAATTTGGCCCCATATTAATAAACTGAATATCATGACATGGACGGTTAAACGTGGATGTCCACATATGCGTACGCGGCTCAGTGTACCACCTCCATGTAATGTGTTACAAGGTTAAACTTTGTATGACATCATAAAATGCAAGACTTATATTGTTATTGTAAGGTAATGGCAAAGTTGTTTATTAAAATGATTGTGTTGGAAAACAACATTTGTTGTCATTAAATGTAAAAATCCTTCATGCAAACGACCTTTTGAAATAGTCTGGTAAATGGTTGATAGTTAAATATATATGTTATTATAATAAATATCCTGCTATTTAAGTCAGAACTGTAAAATAACTATCTGTTTTATGTAATAATTCAGAAGTAGTCACTACACGAAAGTGAAGAAGTAAAATGACGTTGAATCAGTAAATACAAGTTTTATTTGTCGTATCTGAGGTAAGATCATGAGCAACTGTAACAAAAGCCAGTTTCCCCTCAGAGATCGATTGTTCGATCAATAAATCGATTTCTGCTTGTGAAGCTGCAGCCGCCGGTGTTTGGTCCCAAACGCCGCACCGTACTTCCGCCGTAAAGCAGCTCCGACTGCCGCAGTTCCCCAGCAGCAGCAGCAGAGGTCACGACAACAACAACAAGGAGCCGCTCAGGTCAGTAAAACGCCGTTTAACCAAGTTTAACCACATTTAACCACCTTTAACCACCTTTAATCACGATTAACCACCTTTAACCTCAACACCGGCGCCAGGCCGACGACAGTCTTCCCGCCAGATTCACGCTGGAAAACAGTCAGGAGCAAATATGTGACTGCAGCGGCGTCAGACGTGTCGACTTTAACCTCATTTAACCTAATTTATTCTGATTTAATCTCATTTAATCTGCTCTGTTCCCAACAAACTACCCAGTTGGAGGACAATACCAGCGTCGTTTTCATCAGTAATCCCTCTTGTTCACCAGGAACGACGAAGTAACTGGAAAACACTTTTGTACAATAATATTCTGATCAGCTACTTTAGTTTTTATTATTCGTCCTGATTTCAGTTTTTAATGAACATTTACTAAACACAGCATGATATTTTATAAAAAATAAGCCCTAATTCCAACGAAGGATACTTCCACGTGTTTAATAAGAGTAAAAACGCTGTTACCTTTTAGAAAGTAAACTTAGTTTTTATAAGAAACACTTCTGAAAAAGATCTTTTTAAATACAGTTGTTATGTTTCCTTCCTGGACACAAGAAACTCACCTTAAATAAAATTTCTGTATCAATTAGTGAAAATGCCACAATATTTAATTAATTTTTTTGTTAATTTACGTCATAAAGACCAAAACGTGTATGTATGAGTGCAGTGCATGTGATTAAAATACGTTATTTGAGTTTCAGCTGTAGTTGGTTTTGCAGCACATCTCGGGACATAACGACGACGCGTCCAAAATAACTGTGATCCTTTAAAGGACTCGTGCTGATAAACATCTAATTACTGCAGTTTTGATCTGCTAAAAGCACGTAAATCTCAAGGGTTTCCGGCTAAATGTTCAGCATGTCACAAGTTGGCTCCTTGTTTGTGCTGGTTTTTGTCTTCATGTCTGTTTCCTCCTCGGCTGAAGCTGCACATCTGCTTCATAATAAAACCGCTGCACCTCCTTTCACAACTTTAGTTCAAATGTTTTACCCTGATTTAACAGTGCGTCTTCTGATATCTGAGAGTAAATGTATAAATGTAATAAAATGTTATCTGAATCTACATATATATTCAGATAAAATGAAAAAGCGTATTTTACTGAAAACCACCGCATTAAAAGCCACTGCTGAGTTGCTGTGTGTGTGTGTCAGTATGGGAGGTGATCACGGCCACGGGAAGCTGTCCATGCCGGACTGGCGGCAATGGAAGGCGGCGGGAACGCCGCTGGAGTTCACTCAGCAGAGGCTGGCAGCCAGGGGCCTCAAGGACCCGTGGGCACGGTCGGTATTTGTCCTCGTCATAAGTGGCCTGCGCGGTAACTCAAATAATTACTGACATTAGTCTCTGCGTTTCCCTACATCTTTGTCTGCAGCAACGAGGCGTGGAGGTATTCAGGCGGCTTCGCTCGTGCTGTGACTCTGTCAGAGGTTCTGCTGAAAGGGTTCAAATGGGGATTTGCTGCTTTTACCGTTGCTTTGGCGATAGAGTACACCATGTTTCCACCAAAGAAGGGTGGCCACTGATGCTCATCTTTGTGTCTTTACCCTGCTCCATGCCTGATGCAGAGAAATATTTAGAATAATCTGTTAATTAAATGTCTTTGATCACCACATGGATTCACTTCTTTATTTTTTTAAATCTAGCCACACTTTAATTTCTTTTTTTTCCCTTAACAGTAGGATAAAGACAGAAAATAATTCAGAATCATAATCTCAGTCCTGCTTCGTCTTCCTGCTCAGTTTCCGGAGACACAGTTTCATACATGTTGCTGTCACTGCTACAAAAACCAGCACCACAGAGACCAGTAGTGCCATCACATCCAGGCAGAAGTACTGGAACCAGTTGAGGTCGTGCACTGCTGATCTGAGGTGCTTTGCTCCTCTGTGTCGCATCACGAACTCTGTCCAGAACACCGACAGATCGAGCGGGTCCATCAGGCGGTCTTTATGAAGAGCTGACAGCTTCTGCACCGTCTCTTTGTAGCTGAAAACACACAGGTGGGGGGTGAGAAGTGAAGCGGGCCACACTGAACCGAGACGGACTGACTGAGATCAAGTCAGATCAGCGAAGACCGAACTGAGAAAATGTGACCCTTCACCTGGTGTCATTGATGAGCTCATTAAGTCCCTGAAGAAGGCTCTCCGCAGTGACGGTAGTGATGTCCAACACCAGTCCTGCCCCTCTGCTCGCTATCTTCTGCGCATTATCGAGTTGATCGCCGCCAAGTGGCATCATCAACATGGGAACAGCGTGACACAAACCCTCAAACAGACCGTGGGAGCCAGCGTGAGTGATGAAAGCTCGAACTCCAGGATGAGCTAAAACGACACAAGCAAAGACGCCAGAGGCGGTCGGACATGAGACATCGTCACACACCATCAACAATCACGTTTCAGGGTGTGTTGCAGTGCACCGACACACCTAGGAGGTCATTCTGAGGCACCCATTTCATCATCTTCACATTGTCCGGCATGTTGTCAGGAGTCTCTCCGCTGGACCTCCAGATTACCTGTCAAAGAGCAAGTCGAGTGTGAGTTTGGCTCCAAAAGGGGTCTCCATGAGCTCGTCAGCTGGTCTTCTATCACACCCATGTGAAACTTTGGCGTCACGTCTTTGGTTGACCCCAGTCAGTACCAAGTGTATAACCTTCAGTCCATGCACACTCATCTCTTTGATCCACTTTGAGCAGCTCCACATGGGGTCTAAACCTGCTTACATGCATTGAGCTGCTGCCATCTGATGGGCTGATGGGATATTTGTGTTGAAGAAAACGTTACCAGAATAAACATCGCGTGAGAATATGTTCATAAACGTTCTTGCACCTTCTGTGGTATCTGTTTGAAGGCCTCCAGAAAGGTGGAAGTTCTCTCTTCAGGGAACTCTGACACCATGGAGCCCAGAGTGAACACGACAAACCCATGTGGTCCTGACACCCACGACTTTAAATCCTGCAGAAGTCACACATACAGGAACTTTGCTTTCACTCCCTCAGTTTCTCTCAGTCTCGATGCATTTTAACAGAAGCAGAGGAAACCCCACTGGACCCTGGAAACAGAACGAGCTCACCTCTGGAAGAGGATTTCTCACGTTGCAGTTGATTCCACCAACCAGAATGACATTAGGCATGAGAGGGCGGGGGTACTCCAGCGTGAAGTCCATCCTGCATCACACGTACTCAAACACTAAGTATATTTTCTTTTTTCTTTTTTTTCAGTATTTTTCTGGGACGTAAATCCACGTTACCTCAGTAGCCAGATGTCCGAGTCCGACAGCACCTCTGCTATGCCCACCTTTTCTTCCAGGAACTGATGAGCTATTTCATCAAAGTGCCAGTACAGCACTCGACAAAACAACGGCTCCACTAAAGCCACCTGTGTGTCCGAGTCACCACGAGACCACACACATGTAGACATGTGCAATGCAAGTGTTAGTAGGCGTCATGTTGCTGGTTTCCATGCAGAAATATAGAATTAAAAGAGGGAACACAGTTCTTCTTCTATGTCACATGATTTATTTATTTAATTCATAAATGTCTTCGTGGTCTCACTCCAGGACACCTGACAGACCTGCTCCAGCTCCAGGTTGGCAGATCAGTTATTGTCGGTTGTCTCAAAGACAAACGTGGAGTTTGAGGCATCATCTTTATCAGCTGCTGCCCCAAAGTTGTGGAACGAGTTTCTGTTGCGCGTCAGACAAACTCACTCACCTTTTAAATCATCTATACCCGCTTAATCCGTCTCCGGGTCACGGGGGTCTGGCGAACCAGGAACCTTCTTGCTGTGAGGCAACAGTGCTGACCACTAAGACCACTAAGCCACCGTGCTGCCTCCCCTTTTAAATCCGCTCTTAAAATGCTTTTTGTTTCTATTTGCATTTTAACTCACCCGTGGCTTTTATTGTTTTAACTATTTTATTTTTGCTTTATTATGTTATGTTTTAACTTTGTTTTTATGTGTTTTTAATTTTGTTTGACTTCATGCTTGCATTCAGTCAACTGTGTTCTTTATTTTAAGAACATAACACATTAAGTTGAGGTAAGTTGAGCTGAAAGCTCCTGATTTTCCCGCCAGTCCACGTTCCCACTCTCACCTGTGGTCGCAGGCTGGGGGTCGTCACTGAGGGAATGAGATCGTCCCACTGGGAGGAGACCCAGGGAAGACCGGGGATTCTTGTTTTTCCATGTTCATATCTTAAGGAAGTTATTGCATTGTCCAGCTCCGTGGACTTTTCATAAAATAAATTATGGAAAAATGTCATTTTTCCCTTAAGTGTGTTTATTCTTCTCTTAACAGACTCACTTAAAAAAAAAAGCCACTTTTTTAATATGTTCATTAGAGTCCTAATTATGAAACTGGAAAAAAACAAAACATGTAAATTGCAGTTTTGTTCAATACAGCAAAGTAGATGAGCCGAACACTAGAAAATGAATTTTGATCCATAGTAACTAATTTGCATAAAAGGACTGAGTCCCTTTATTTGACGCGTGTTCTGTTTGACTTATTAATGAAAAGATTATAAGCCAGGTGATCGGAGTCGCCGTGAGACAAACGTCTTTGAGTTTGTGGTGCGGCGGGAGGTCGACAGCTGTAGGACTGGGACTGCTCAGACTGAGGACCTCAAAGAGCTTCAGCATTTTTAATATAATATGTATTATGTGAAAGAGACATCGGATGTTTAAAACGTGTATCTTGAATCTGAAGGTCCTAAATAAGTTTACTGTGTTAAAAATAATAGAACAAGGTCAGGCATCTGTTTGTGCGTGAACTCACCAGGGTGTTGATAACTCTCTCCTTGAAGTTCATTGTGTCTGTGTTTTTGGTGAAATAGCGAGGCACGTATGAGGCTGGGGAGGGACAGCCTGCAGCCTTCATATCCAAGGAACAGGGAATTCCTCTGAGCAGATTCACAGTGGGAAGACCTGAAGTGGCAACGACCATTGAGAAAGTACACAGCTGCAAAAATACAAGACAAAACAAGCAAACTCACCTAATTTCCGAGCTATTAATGAACCTGTTGGCACCACAGGATCTGTCAAGACAGCATCAAAGTGCTGTCAAAAGGAAACAGGGCGGAGGCGGGTGATTAAGACCATCTACTGCCTTTCTGCACATGCAGGTGGAGTTTATTTCAGTTCAAACAAAGAAAAAAAAAGGAATAAAGACCCTGAAATGCTACGTGTTTGTCTGAGTTTGAGGTCATTGATTAAGGAAAAGTGAAAAAAGTTCCTGTTTGACAAAATAAAACACATTCATATAGATATTTAACGTAGTTTTCAATCCCACCTCAGTAAGTATCTTCTGTTTGCACTCACCTGCTCTGCCAAATACGAGATGAGGCTGGTATTGAACAGTAGACTCTCAGCTGTCGTGTGAATAAAACCGGTCACCATCTGAATATGAGAGATTATTTTCTTCATTTTCGCCAAGAAAGACTCCTCAGATTTTTTGATGGCGTTCTTGTTCTGTGCCATCAAATTGTCAAGGTGTGCTTGATCGTAAGGAACAGGATAGGTCACGGTGTGGTAGTGCTTCCCAGGACCCATCCGCATGCTGACCTCTGGTATCACCACAGTAACCTTGTGTCCACGCCGACCCATTTCTTGAGTGATGGCTTTTACACCCACCCAGTGGCTTCCATCCATGGGCACCACCAGCAGGTTACCAGTGAACGCTGAAGAGGAGCCGCCACTGGCAGGAATGCTGTCATTTTCCTTGGCCTTTTTTGTCCTCTCTGGCTCGGAGTTCCCTGCGGCAGATCCCGTCTCCCCTGCAGCGCCACTCACGTCCAAACCCACATTTAGTAGCAAAATGACAATTACCGACGTCCTCTTCATTGCTCTTTCTTCCTAGATGTGGTATCTGCACTGAATCCAACAGTGAGCGCTTGGTAAAGCCGGGCGGTTGGACTGTGACCACACTCAGCAGCACGCAACCCGTCTGCTCCCCGTCCGGTCTGCAGGAATTCCTGTTGGTGGAGCCGTGCGTGTTCAAAGTCCTCTGCAGAAACACAGCAACCGTGTCACTGCTCGGTCCAGGTAGAACCGCCAGCTCTTTATTTAGTAGTTACAGAACAATCTGCCACAGTTCCAGACCAGTGCTATTCATTTATTCCAATGATTGATTGCCCTTCGGGGATTAATAAAGTAGTGTTGAATTTGAAAATAAAATCCATAGTCACAGCTTTTGTCCCACTTGGGCAACCAGGGAAAAGCTCAGTGGTCTAAGTTTGTTCCGTAAACAGAACCTTTTAACCCTTTGATCGCTGCCTCTGCAGAAGGCTGTTTTTCACTTCTCCACTGAGACGGTTTATTTTCTTTCTGCTTTTGCGTAACTTGCATCCATCGCATCTCAGGACGGCGGGATGGGACCAAACACGATGGAAACGTCTTTGGTGTCACGGAGATTCTTATTGTGGGATGAATTCACCGAAATGAGAAAGATTCCAGTGGTTGAATAGATGGTTTGTCGGGAAGTTGTGGAATGCCAAATTAAGGAAAATGGAACAGCAGACATGTGACGCATAAAACAAATCCAAGTGACAAAACTGCGAGGACAGAAATGCTCTTGTGAATGAATTTTTCCCAACATACTCATACACAGTTTTATTAGAAGATGTATTCATGTGACTGTCTCCATATCAGGTCAAAGCTGACAATCTCAGGGACGTCGCACAAAAGCCAAATTTCTTTTATTGTTTCAGCGATTGTATTACATTTACTATTACACATACCATTTTTATTTATACAAATACCAAAACCCGTCCATCCGTCCATCTGTCCATCCATCCATTCATCCATCCATCCGTCCATCCATCCATCCGTCCATCCATCCATCCATCCATCCGTCCATCCATCCGTCCATCCATCATCCGTCCATCCATTCATCCAGGCTGACGGGGTCTTCTGGAGGATGAAGCCAGTCGCTGAGTAAAAGGCACGTGTATTAGTCTTCATCTACATCCCCTTTTCTTGTTTCTTGTACTCATCCCGTTGAGGTTTATAAAATACACATAAAACAACATTCCTGATGCTTTTCAATGTTTATTTGTCCTATAAATGTCCCGAACCACATACAAAAGTAGCCTAATGTGTTGTTATTGTGTCTTTTTAATGAAAATATATAAAGTGATCTTTTTATGCATAATTATTTTAAACTAAGAAAAAATACAAATAAGCCATGTTACGTAAATGTTGATTTGAATCTTAATTTTTTTGAAAATGTTGACACCTAAATTGTTCTTTCAATTCTGAATCAATACTTATGGAAATATAACAGTGAAATGGTTGAAAAATAGTGTTATGAGGTTGGTTAAACAGTTTCAAGTAAATAAACAAAGCATCCCTGAGCACCTGTACAATAATATTATAATGCACATGTACAATTGTGGTGAAAGCTTGTAGGAAACTGAACAGTTTCCAAAATAAAGTAGTCTAAGACATTCCCATAATACACTGTCAAGACTTTCCTTCTCTGAAAGTTTTAACTGGAACATATTATAAATAAAACAAGTGTTGCTGCTGCAGGTTTCACTCAGTGTGACGTAAGGAACCACGTTTTACATGTTATTAGCAGAAAAACTGCATCCTAATATTGAGCAAGAACTTATTAAGGTTCTAATCCCAACTCCATACCCAAACCAGTATGATTATATTCTGAATTTGGTGTGAATTAAATGTCTTTTTTTTTATTATTACATTCATTTATTTGTTTTACTTCATTTGTTCAATATAAAATGATCAGCTTTGTTTTACTGTCAGTCAAGTGTTTAAAATTTCCCTTAACAGAAGGATAAAGACAGAATCATAATCTCAGTCCTGCTTCGTCTTCCTGCTCAGTTTCCGGAGACACAGTTTCATACATGTTGCTGTCACTGCTACAAAAACCAGCACCACAGAGACCAGTAGTGCCATCACATCCAGGCAGAAGTACTGGAACCAGTTGAGGTCGTGCACTGCTGATCTGAGGTGCTTTGCTCCTCTGTGTCGCATCACGAACTCTGTCCAGAACACCGACAGATCGAGCGGGTCCATCAGGCGGTCTTTATGAAGAGCTGACAGCTTCTGGACCGTCTCTTTGTAGCTGAAAACACACAGGTGGGGGGTGAGAAGTGAAGCGGGCCACACTGAACCGAGACGGACTGACTGAGATCAAGTCAGATCAGCGAAGACCGAACTGAGAAAATGTGACACTTCACCTGGTGTCATTGATGAGCTCATTAAGTCCCTGAAGAAGGCTCTCCGCAGTGACGGTAGTGATGTCCAACACCAGTCCTGCCCCCCCGCTCGCTATCTTCTGCGCATTATTGAGTTGATCGCCACCAAGTGGCATCATCAACATGGGAACAGCGTGACACAAACCCTCAAACAGACCGTGGGAGCCAGCGTGAGTGATGAAAGCTCGAACTCCAGGATGAGCTAAAACGACACAAGCAAAGACGCCAGAGGCGGTCGGACATGAGACATCGTCACACACCATCAACAATCCAGTTTCAGGGTGTGTTGCAGTGCACCGACACACCTAGGAGGTCATTCTGAGGCACCCATTTCATCATCTTCACATTGTCCGGCATGTTGTCAGGAGTCTCTCCGCTGTACCTCCAGATTACCTGTCAAAGAGCAAGTTGAGTGTGAGTTTGGCTCCAAAAGGGGTCTCCATGAGCTCGTCAGCTGGTCTTCTATCACACCCATGTGAAACTTTGGCGTCACGTCTTTGGTTGACCCCAGTCAGTACCAAGTGTATAACCTTCAGTCCATGCACACTCATCTCTTTGATCCACTTTGAGCAGCTCCACATGGGGTCTAAACCTGCTTACATGCATTGAGCTGCTGCCATCTGATGGGCTGATGGGATATTTGTGTTGAAGAAAACGTTACCAGAATAAACATCGTGTGAGAATATGTTCATAAACGTTCTTGCACCTTCTGTGGTATCTGTTTGAAGGCCTCCAGAAAGGTGGAAGTTCTCTCTTCAGGGAACTCTGACACCATGGAGCCCAGAGTGAACACGACAAACCCATGTGGTCCTGACACCCACGACTTTAAATCCTGCAAAAGTCACACATACAGGAACTTTGCTTTCACTCCCTCAGTTTCTCTCAGTCTCGATGCATTTTAACAGAAGCAGAGGAAACCCCACTGGACCCTGGAAACAGAACGAGCTCACCTCTGGAAGAGGATTTCTCACGTTGCAGTTGATTCCACCAACCAGAATGACATTAGGCATGAGAGGGCGGGGGTACTCCAGCGTGAAGTCCATCCTGCATCACACATACTCAAACACTAAGTATATTTTCTTTTTTTCTTTTTTTTCAGTATTTTTCTGGGACGTAAATCCACGTTACCTCAGTAGCCAGATGTCCGAGTCCGACAGCACCTCTGCTATGCCCACCTTTTCTTCCAGGAACTGATGAGCTATTTCATCAAAGTGCCAGTACAGCACTCGACAAAACAACGGCTCCACTAAAGCCACCTGTGTGTCCGAGTCACCACGAGACCACACACATGTTGACATGTGCAATGCAAGTGTTAGTAGGCGTCATGTTGCTGGTTTCCATGCAGAAATATAGAATTAAAAGAGGGAACACAGTTCTTCTTCTAACTCTTTGTTTGTATTTCTGAGAATTGATCAGAAGTTTACTTCTGCGAAGATTAGCAAGTGGTAAGATTTAAAAAACAAAATCCTTTATAAGCTTTTCTAGATTAATTTTCATGAACACATGCCTCCCTAAGATGTTTGCTTGGGTCTTTCTTTCTTTGCATTGTGTTTACACACATCTGACGATCCAGACCCACAAACTGTTAAATATCTGTTTTTCAGTGGTCTGCACACCAGCTGAAGGTCTGGTGATGACCGGCCGAGGACTAGCTGCAGCTGTTTAAACCCACCTCCTCAACCCGTAAGCTTTCAAGGGGTGCTTAGCATTACCCGCACGATTTTGTTTTTTTTTTTTTTCTGGTTAAATACATAATAAAACAATAAAAAAAAAAAAAAGATCAAATGAGGGGGGCACCATCAGATGTTTGAGGAAGTTACTGATCCGTCCACCTTTGCATCCTTTCTCAAACTAATTATGACCAGCTCAAAGTTCTTCACATCAGTTGGATTTTTCTTCTTTAAAAAGGACTAGAAGACGTAAAAAAACAAGCCACTCTTTACATTGCAGTTTTAACAATTAAACTGCAAAAGCTATCATGTGGTTTTGTTTGATACAGCTAAGTAGATCAGCTAAAAAGATGCATATCCTAAAAACTGCCGTTTACACTGCACTGTTTTGTATAACAGGCTTCATAACAACTTCACTAAATAACTCATTAATAGAAAAGTTTTAAGTTCTGTAAAATAATTTGTCCTTTGTGAAAGAGACATCGGATGTTTAAAACGTGTATCTTGAATCTGAAGGTCCTAAATAAGTTTACTGTGTTAAAAATAATAGAACAAGGTCAGGCATCTGTTTGTGCGTGAACTCACCAGGGTGTTGATAACTCTCTCCTTGAAGTTCATTGTGTCAGTGTTTTTGGTTAAATAGCGAGGCACGTATGAGGCTGGGGAGGGACAGCCTGCAGCCTTCATATCCAAGGAACAGGGAATTCCTCTGAGCAGATTCACAGTGGGAAGACCTGAAGTGGCAACGACCATTGAGAAAGTACACAGCTGCAAAAATACAAGACAAAACAAGCAAACTCACCTAATTTCCGAGCTATTAATGAACCTGTTGGCACCACAGGATCTGTCAAGACAGCATCAAAGCGCTGTCAAAAGGAAACAGGGCGGAGGCGGGTGATTAAGACCATCTACTGCCTTTCTGCACATGCAGGTGGAGTTTATTTCAGTTCAAACAGAGAAAAAAAAAGGAATAAAGACCCTGAAATGCTACGTGTTTGTCTGAGTTTGAGGTCATTGATTAAGGAAAAGTGAAAAAAGTTCCTGTTTGACAAAATAAAACACATTCATATAGATATTTAACGTAGTTTTCAATCCCACCTCAGTAAGTATCTTCTGTTTGCACTCACCTGCTCTGCCAAATACGAGATGAGGCTGGTATTGAACAGTAGACTCTCAGCTGTCGTGTGAATAAAACCAGTCACCATCTGAATATGAGCGATCATGTTCTTCATGTTCGCCAAGAAAGACTCCTTTTTTCTGATGATGTTCTTGTTCTGTGCCATCAAATTGTCAAGGTGTGCTTGATCGTAAGGAACAGGATAGGTCACGGTGTGGTAGTGCTTCCCAGGACCCATCCGCATGCTGACCTCTGGTATCACCACAGTAACCTTGTGTCCACGCCGACCCATTTCTTGTGTGATGGCTTTTACACCCACCCAGTGGCTTCCATCCATGGGCACCACCAGCAGGTTACCAGTGAACGCTGAAGAGGAGCCGCCACTGGCAGGAATGCTGTCATTTTCCTTGGCCTTTTTTGTCCTCTCTGGCTCGGAGTTCCCTGCGGCAGATCCCGTCTCCCCTGCAGCGCCACTCACGTCCAAACCCACATTTAGCAGCAAAATGACAATTACCGACGTCCTCTTCATTGCTCTTTCTTCCTAGATGTGGTATCTGCACTGAATCCAACAGTGAGCGCTTGGTAAAGCCGGGCGGTTGGACTGTGACCACACTCAGCAGCACGCAACCCGTCTGCTCCCCGTCTGCTCCCCGTCCGGTCTGCAGGAATTCCTGTTGGTGGAGCCGTGCGTGTTCAAAGTCCTCACTATAAATACTGTCATTATCTCACTCCTCAGTATTGATTTAGGGTTGTTACCTGTTTTGTAACTGCATAATAAATTGCCACAGTTACACTAAAGAAAATGCATAGTCACAGCTGAAATTCCAGGTTGGGAGCCAGGGAAAAGTTCAGTGGATAAAAGAGCAAGCTCTTCTGCAAACACTGCTTGTATCAACCTGTAGGAATCCCATTAGTGCAGAGTCAAAGGTCAAGGCTGCAGGGTTTGCAGTATGACACTTCTCCTAGTTATTTAATCTTATTGTTCCAGCATGACAACATAAGTGAAGTCTGATCAATTCATTTCGTTTCTTCTTCTCTGCCTCAGGGTTTATACAACACTAGCTTTTTTATGTTCTCTGCGGGACCATGTTTGTTTTCTCTGTAAATTGTGCTTTTTGTGGAAGTACAAGTCAGAGTCCTGTCATCTGCAGAAATACTCAGATTACCCTGCAGTCGTGGGGTGTACCAGTGATGGACAAGAGACTGAGTACAGAGAACTGGTGGACCGTTTTGTGCCAGGGTGAGGGATCAATTTTTTCATCTTAAATGTTTCCATATGTGAAGAAATGGAGGTGGTGGAGGAGGATGAATACCTCGGTCATCACCTGGACAGCAGACTGGACTGGAGATACAACACTGATGCTGTTTATAAGACAGGACCGAACAGACTTGACTTCTTCAGGAAGCTTAGGTGCTTCAACATCTGCAGCAAGATGAAGATCTTCTATTAGTCTGCTGTAGAGAGTTCGACCACATCTGCAGTCGTCTGTTGGGGAGCAGCATCAGAGTCAGGGATTTAAAGAAACTGAACAAGCTGTGAAAAAAGGCTGGTTTGGTTCTGTGGACTGTTCTGAAGATGATTGTGTTAAAGAGGATACTTCATAAATTGAGGAAGTTCCTGGAAATCCCTGAACATCCTCTTCACAACACAGTGATTCAGCAACAAAGTGTCTTCAGTCAGAGGTTCTTCAGATCTGCTGCAACACAGACTAGCACAGGAGATCCTACAGACCTCTACAGGAGATCCTTCAGACCACTACACGTGATCCTACAGACCTCTACGGGAGATCCTTCAGACCACTACACATGATCCTACAGACTTCTACGGGAGATCCTTCAGACCTCTACACATGATCTTACAGACCTCTACAGGAGATCCTACATACCACTCCAGAAGATCCTTCAGACCCCCTACAGGAGATCCTTCAGACCACTCCAGAAGATCCTTCAGACCTCTACAGGAGATCCTACAGACCTCTGCAGGAGATCTTACAGATCCCTGCAGGAGATCCTTCCTCCCAACTGCAGCAACCCTGTACATTGACTCTTTGACTTGAATCATGAAAACTACTGCAACAGTGAATTTATCTTCAGGGACAAATAAATTATTCTTGAATTTGAATTTGAATAATTTCAATTCAATTCAATTCAATTTTATTTATATAGCATCTATTACAACACAAGTTGTCTCTAGGCGCTTTCCAGAGACCCAGAACATGACCCCCAAGCAATTATTACATAAACAGCGGCAGGTAAAAACTCCCCTAGTGGAAGAAAAACCTTAAGCCAAACAGTGGCAGGAAAAACTCCCCTTTAAGAGAGAAGAAACCTGGACCAGGACCTGGATCATAAGGGGGGACCCTCCTGCCGAAATCCAGCCGGGTAGAGCAAGAAATAAGAAAGAATAGAGATATAGAGACACCGTCAAAGGTACAAGACAGGATACATTAGTAACTATCGTCAGTAGTCCAATTAGACTTCTGTGAATATGGGTGATATATGGATAGATGCTGATTCAAGGGGATGAGGACTGCAGGTCGGGATGTCAGCAAGTATCCAACAGACATCCATACAGACAGGTGAAGGCAGACACTGGGATGGTCACTGCAGATGTGTTGCACACAGCTTTAGATGTAGTTGCTCCTTTGAGAAAGAGGGTCTCTAACCGTAGGAGCTTAACTTCCTGGTTTAAGTCACATATTCGTATGTTAAAACAGAAAGTGCGTAAAATGGAAAGAAAGTGGTACTCTAGTAGGTCTGTAGATATTTATTATGCATGGAAAGATAGTCTAATAGTATATAAAAAAGCACTTTGCAAAGATATGTGCCACAGGCTTTTAAAGTCGCAGTAATCAAACCATTACTTAAAAAACCCTCTCTTGACCCAGACATTTTAGCTAATTATAGACCGATTTTTTTAGGAAGTATTATCCGGAACCACAGCATTAATTTTCATTGTTATGCTGATGATACGCAGCTGTATCTGTCTATGAAGCCAGATGAAACAGAACCATTAGACAAACTTCAGATGTGTCTTAAGGACATCAAGGACTGGATGTCCAGAAATTTTTTGCTATTAAATTCTGATAAAACAGAGGTTGTTGTTTGTGGTCCCAAACAGCTTAGGAAGGGATTAGATGGTCTTGCGATGGCCTCCAGTAAAACTGTGCGAAACCTTGGTGTTATATTCGATCAGGATTTGTCATTTAAATAGAATATTAATCAGGTTTGTAAAACTGCGTTTTTCCTCCTCCGTAATATCGCAAAGATCAGGAGCATCGTCTCCCAGAGTGATGCTGAAAAACTAATTCATGCGTTCGTATCTTCTAGACTAGATTACTGTAACGTGTTGTTGGCTGGATGTCCAAGTAATTCTCTGAACAGCCTCCAGCTGATCCAAAATGCAGCAGCGCGAGTGCTGACAGGAATCAACAAGAGAGACCACGTCTCTCCAGTTTTAGCTTCCCTCCATTGGCTCCCCGTAAAATTTAGAATCCAATTCAAAATTTTATTACTTGCATATAAAGTCCAAAATGGCCTAGCGCCGCGATATTTGCAAGACCTGATAGTACCGTACGTTCCTAATAGAGCTCTCCGTTCTCAGGGTGCAGGTTTACTCGTAGTTCCTAGAAGATCCAGATGTAGATTTGGAGGACGGCTTTCTGTTATCAGGCACCATCACTCTGGAACCAACTTCCAGTTTGGGTTAAGGAGGCTGATACCACCTCCACCTTTAAAACTAAACTGAAAACATTTCTGTTTAATAAAGCATATAGTTAGTGTATATTTAGTACATTAATGTGTCAGGACCAGTAGTCAAAGCTGCAGCTACAGGACCAGACTAGAGCAGCTCATCTTAAACAGCTTCGGTGTAGATATGCTGTTATAGGCCTATGCTGCAGGGGGGCACCAACATGATCCACTGAGTGGTGCCTTTCACCTTCTCTGTTTCTCTTTGTCTTCTCTGTCTCTTCTTCACCTCAACCCTCATTTATTAACAGTATCCCATCAGCATAATTGTGGTCCATTGTTCTTGTAGTTTGTTGTGCTTGCCTGGTCCTTCTTTTCCTCTTCTTTGCATGTCCTGCGGACCAGAGCCTCAGGAGCTGCTTGCTGACCTGCAGTTCCACCTCTGACCGACAAGGAAATCAACATCTGCAGAGGTAGAACCGAGGTCACAGCCCTCAACTGCTTCACTATGTTCCTCTGTAGGAAGATGAAGACCAATGGCCTCCCTACATTTAGTGATAGCTTTATCGGATAGACACCTGCTAAAGTAATTCCTCCTATTATGCGTAACGTTGACAATGTTGAATTCAAACGTTATTAAATAGTGGTCGGATAGGAGGGAGTTGACATGTGACACACAGTCTTTACTGGACTGACGACCTGTGTTTCTGAAGAGCGTTCTGCAAGATGCCACAATTCAAATGAATGGAGCAAACAGGTCCCGGAAGCTGACTGGAACATGCCCACATTATCTCAGTCAGAGTTAGCCGTGGCTACTAGGTCCTCCACACCCAAGGAGCTGCCAGCAACGCTTTCAGCTCAATATCCCATTTCAGAAGTGGTTGTGGTGTCAAAATGAAGAGTGACCTCTGCTGAGGATAGGTTTGTACCATAGACTGTAGAAAACAGTGGACGAAGCATTCAGTCGCATGACCCATTGGTCTCTGAAGAGACGTTTTGAAGCCTCTTTCTCTTTGTACAAAACGCAGTCATATTGCTCGGGGAGCCGACGCATTACAGATGCAGTCAGTAAGAAGAAAAAGAGGCTTCAATCACACGCTGGCTACCAGCTCCTTCAGTGGAGCCCTGCAGAAATATCTCCAGAACTGCCGGCAGATGCATGCGGCTGAATGTCCAGTTTAACGCGTTGACTCGACAGCAGATCAAAAATTACTGTGGCGTTCAGCTGACACTGGGATAGTTCAAATGGCTGGTTGCGTCACTTAAGCATGGTAGCATGACGATTAAGGATGTGGAAGTGCAAGCACCTGACGGAGCCGACTGTCAAGCAATCCCATTAGAAATACATTTCAAGGCTTTATTTAAGTTGTCCTAGCGTGAAAAGAATTCACTCCCCTCAGAGTTGTCATGGCTGTGAAATCAAACGATTGAGTGCATAAAAGGGTTTTGAGGCAGGCTGTAAATATGTTTATTTCTGTTCTAAAGTTGGACATTTCTGAATTTAAATGTAAACAATGTTCATTTTAGTAATAAAGTGTGACTCGAGCTTAAGTGCAGCATTTCTTTATTCTGCCTCTGTAACTCCTATTTTTTTCTTTTTAACGTTTTCATCTAGTAACGCGCACTTAATTGCGTCGTTGATGAAAATTGCTGCACAAGTGAACCTGGAACTGATCTAAAGAAGTTGAGCAGGGCCTTTCAGCCGGATCCCGAATCAGAAGCGCGCTTCAGGGTCACGACTGCACAAGACTCTCGGGGTGGAGCGCCGAGCACGTGTGAGTCGATCCCACCGGATCCCACTTCTTCGTGCTGCACAGAGGGATGAGATCAGAGGCAGGAATCCTCTCCGTCTCGTGGACCGTCCGACCGTGATCAGGTAAAAGTGTCCTCGCGGCTGTTCTTGTCCCGAAGCTCGGTGAAGGCGCGCGCGAGCCCGGTGCACGCCGAGAGGCTGCGCGCGTGCGCGTATGCGTACGCGTGCTGTTTTCTTCTTCCTGCACAAAGTTTTGGACAGTAAATGAAAGCAGCTGCAGACATGTCCGTTAATGCCGAGTCTGAGGCGGCAGACAGGAAGTAAGTTGAAGTCGTGCCCGAGCTTCAGCCACTTCCACGTGCACTTCCGTCCACTTCCGTCAACACTGATTCATGTTTGTCCAGCTAACTTGAGGCGAAGCCGAAGTTGGTTGAACAAAAAGGAAACATTGTGAGTGAAGGTATTGTATCCTGTTTTTCGGCGTGTGTTTTTACGAACCTGTAACAATACAAGTGTGTGTGTTTTTACTTTTAGCGGTAGGTGGACGTGTCATCTGAAGTTAGTTTGTGATTGGTGCTACCGGTACCAGATCCAGCCTGGTCGACGCAGGATCCACCTTCTGTTACAGCAGCTGATGTCATCTCTTCATAATGCATGCTTTCATTTTAAATAGTGCGGTTTAATATGTTTACCAAAACCAGATTGAGACACACAAAAAGCTAAAAACCAACATGACTTTATTTGACAGAAGCGGTCTGCTGTGTCCACTGTCCCGTTGTAATGGGTCATTCTTCTAATCTTCAGGTCTGCAGTGGATGGCCGATATGGTACGGGGGTTATTCTGTCAGACGTTCGTAAGAATTGAATATAACAGGTGGGGTGATGGGAACACAGGGAACGTGGATTGTTGGAAATGTTTTATTGTGTTTGTCTTTCGATTTTTGCTAGTAGTGCGAGGTTTCCCAGAGGACAAAGAAGCACTCACTCACGAGCCGTCTGTGTTGCTGTGTCGCAGGTGGTTTGAGTATTGTCTGAAGTGGAAGAGAGCAATGTCTCCCCGGCGCTCCTCCAGAATCTCCAAGGCCTCCAAGAGGAGTGGCCAGAAAAGACCCTCGCTCAAGGATGAAGTGGCCCAGGACAGGCAGAGGAGCCAGGGACGGAAAAAAACGTTAAAAAAAGAGCCAAAGGTTGACGCAGATGAGGGGAAAGTGTGTGACCTCATTGATATCATCAGTAGCACTTCTAAGGAGCGTGGTGTTAAGAGAAACGGAGCAGAGGCTGTAGAGTTACCTGATTACGGACCGCAGGAGTGGAATGAGGCCTCCGACTCTGATGGCAGCACAGCTTCAGGTCCCTCCTCCCGACAACCAGTCGCCTCCAAGAAACCGAAGCCTTCTCAGAGTCTGTGTACAACCTGTCGCCAGCTCTATCAGAGGGCAAAGAGGGCTAAAGCACCCATCAAAAACAAACTCCTGGACAACGGTTAGTGTACTGCACTATTCAACAGATATTATTAAGTAATGCATGCTGCAGAAAAGATAAATTCATTGACAGTCCTTTCAAAGGACTCGTCTGTACTGAGGTCTGGACTGCTTGTATTGGCAGAGGGGATGTGAGCAATTTTAAATGGATGTTTAGTCTTAAGGAAACTTTTTATCACTGAGCACAAGCGATAAAAGTCTTGAATTTGCTATGATTCTTTAAGACTCGGTTGAGCAATTCGGATTTATCATGTAGTCACGCAGTAGCAGCGTCCCGGTCAAGACCATGAAACCTCCTTTTGGTAGAAGGACGGGACACAGCGACGGTACTGAGAGTCTGTACGTTGTGCTGCAGTCTGTCTCTTCAGTTATAAGTGAAACAATAATGCAAATGAGTGTTTCTGACACTGTAAGTCTCAATGCCACAGTGAATACACGCCGT
>CM026207.1:25344272-25441772 GCA_014839995.1 Xenentodon cancila
CCCGTCATGTCCTACTATGAGGTAAGGGTAGTTTAGTCAGGCATTGGCACTTTTATGGACATTCACAAGTTGACTTTTTCCTTCATCCTTATTTATCATCTGTCTCCAGCATATCGTCGTGGACTACGACTTCAATGACACAGGTTCTGGTTCTGGATTTGGGGATGTGGGAGTGGATCTGGAGGAGCCTTGTAATGTGGAACATGTGATGACAGTTAAGCTTCAGCAGTTCTTCTTGCCTGTGGTGTACGCCCTCATCTTCATCCTGGGAATCACAGGAAACGGCCTGGTCGTCATAGTGCTGGGCTGTCAGCACAGGTGAGACGGTGGATGACAGATCCTGGGACCGTCAGTCAATTGCCGTTCGCGAGACGTGAGCGTGACTCTGACGGGATCTTCTCTCTTTCACTGCAGGTCAAAATGCAGCCTGACAGACCGGTATCGTCTCCACCTGTCTGCTGCTGACCTCCTCTTTGTTCTGGCGCTGCCGTTCTGGGCGGTAGACGCAGCCCTGGCTGACTGGCGCTTTGGAGCAGCCACCTGCATTGGCGTGCATGTGATCTACACTGTCAACCTGTACGGCAGCGTGCTCATCCTAGCGTTCATCAGCCTGGATCGCTACCTGGCAGTGGTGCGCGCCACAGACACGAACACCGGTGGGCTCAGGCAGCTGCTGGCGCACAGACTGGTCTACGTAGGTGAGTAGCAACAAAAAGACGAACGCACTTTCTCTGCCTGCACTTCTGCCGTCCTTTACCTCACTCTGTCATCTCCCTGTGTTAAGGTGCTTGGATGCCTGCTGGGCTGCTGGCAGTACCAGATATGATATTTGCCCGGACTCAGGAAGGAGGAGAGGGCTCCACTCTGTGCCAGCGATTCTACCCAGAGGACAACGCTCCTCTCTGGGTTGCAGTCTTCCACCTCCAGCTGGTTCTGGTGGGCCTGGTGATCCCTGGCCTGGTGCTCTTGGTGTGTTACTGCGTTATCGTCACCAGGCTGACCCGAGGCCCTTTGGGAGGCCAGAGGCAGAAGCGGCGGGCAGTCAGGACCACCATCGCTTTGGTACTCTGCTTCTTCGTGTGCTGGCTCCCGTACGGAGCGGGCATCTCTGTGGACGCTTTGCTGCGCCTGGAGGTCCTGCCGCGGAGCTGCAAGCTGGAGGCTGCGTTGGGGGTGTGGCTGTCAGTAGCCGAACCCATGGCCTTTGCACACTGCTGCCTGAACCCGCTGCTCTACGCGTTCCTGGGGGCCGGGTTCAAGAGTTCAGCGCGCAGAGCCCTCACTCTGAGCCGGGCCTCCAGTTTGAAGATTTTACCTCGGAGACGCCCCGGGACCTCCACAACCACAGAGTCCGAATCCTCCAGTTTGCATTCAAGCTAGTGTCTCCTTGTGCTGTCTTGTATATTTGTGTGTACTTGTACAAACGTTGTAATATTAGTGAGGAAGTTGACACAAAGCAGTCTGCTGGTCCACGACTTGTCTTTATCTTAACGTTGCAGTTTCCTCTTGTAAATACTGTTAATATGCTGCTGTGCTCGTGTACTGTTGCACATGTTTGTAATAAAAAAATGCAAATTACTCTCTTCTGAAAGTGACTTCTTCTTTCTTTTCTTTTCTTCTTCTGCTTCCTGATTGTAAGTTTATGTGAATGACTGTTTCATACTTCAATCAGTCAGCTGCAGCTAATCCTCCCCAGCTCTGATGAACTCCATAAAACTCCCAAAAGGCACAAATGGCTCAAGCCCCAAGCTTCCTAACGAGATGGGAGATGATGGTGTTTCAGTTTTATCACAAAACCCACACTGAAAAGAACAGGAAAGGTGGAACAGGAAAAACAAGGCCGAGGCAAAAGGCTTTCTTCTCAATTATCAGTCATTGTCCCAAAGCCTGAAATTATAATTGTACATGTGAAATACTGCTGTATTTTGGTTTATGTGCTTTGACGTAGGTTTTAAAGGAGGAGGGGGTGGAGATTATTTGAAAAGGAACTGATTAATCTTATTATTCATAGGCTTCGTTCTATCCATTCGTCATCACTCAGCTGTGTAGAGTCCAAATGATGCTGAGAACAAACGTGATAAAGTTCTTTCAAAATCATGTGAAGCCTCACAGCCAGGTGTGTCTGAGTCAGAGTGTGTGTGTGTGTGAGTGTGCGTGCGCGTGCGTGTGTGTGTGTGCGTGCATGTGCTGCAGGTTAGATTTATGCTGATTGTATAAACATTATGTGTCTTCTACGTGAGAGAGTTGGAAGCATGAGGGGGGTCAAAAAGTTCATTTCCCCCCCAGTACTTTAACACACACACATACGCTGAAGTGCTTCCCACATTCCTACTTCCACTTGGAAGTCGGAGAAACAGAAGCTGGAAGTTTACAGTGTCCTGTTTCCTGACATGAGAGAAGGAGCAGAGGACGATGAGGAGAGCTGTGTGAGAGAGAAAGGAAAAATAATCTACGGCAAGTCAGTGTTACAATGAGCAGTGGAGTGTGGGTCGGTGGGAGCAGCTCCAGCAGGCGTGTGAAGCCAAGTGTGTGTGGAAAACACACTTACCTGGAACCTTGTTGATTTGCCAAACTTCCAGCCCCCGTCCTCCCGCCTTTAACACATTCACAAATTGATACGCTAAAATGTGCACACACAAACATGCAATTTACTTCTATTCATAGTGTATTCAAAACAGGAAACACTTCCTGCTGCTCATTTTAGGAAAAACAAGCAGCTAAAACGATTAAACACCCAAACAACCCTGCACTCACCAGCACAGAAAGATGTTATGAAGCAAGCCAACACCAACAACAGAGAAGGATCTCAGACGTCTGATCGTCACACGGTCCAGAGATGTTAGCAGTTCGAAATGAAACTAGAGACCAAAGATTTCAAATCTTCTCTTATTCTTTTGTGTTTTGTCTTTTGTGTTATTCTTTTAGTACCCAACCTTCACTTTCTTCTTCCTAAAAGAACAAAAATGACAAAAAACATGTTTAAAAGAGAGTAGATCAGTTTTCTCCAGTCACAGTTTTGAGGATGTCCTGCTCTCCTTTCTCCAAACACCTGAGCCAGGGAGATGGTGCAGCTCTGCAGACGCACACATTTAGATTTGAATTTGAAACTGGATAAATACGGACAAGAAGGCCTCAGGACCAGGAATAAAAACTACTATACTAGATTAGATTTACCTCTTAAAATTTTGCAATCTTTAGCAGAGGCTTTAAGCTTAGGAGTGAGGTGATGGAGTGAGAGACACCAGTAAAAGGTAGAAACATATTTTAAAGGTAAAACTTAACAACTCTGTGTGGCTCACATTTAAAAGACACTCGTGTTTGTACATATGAGACAGATATGAGCAACATCACTTCAACCACAATCAGGCCAGATGCAGCATGTCCTCACATGAACTGCACCGTCATCGCCAGACCTGGCCCACACCAGCCGTGCCAGACCGACGCCGGATGTGGCCCAGACCTGTGGGTTACTGTCCATCACAGCCACGCTGTAATATACAAGAACTGATTACGGATTACCAGGACGTCCAGAGGATGAATCCTAACGAGGTTTGTTGATCTACTCAAGTTTTTGACTCAAGTTTTTGACAATAGACATCTAAGAACGTTTGGCCCAAACACGGCCCACATTACCAGGCTTTTTTGGTGCCAGACTGAGTTGATTCAGGATGAGTGTGGCTTCCAAAACTAGCTCATAATCAGCAGATTTGGGTCATATCTGCGGATTTTGAGCTAGTTCAGGAAGCCACAGTCATCCTGACTCAACTCCGCTGAACGTGGGCCAACAGATATGACCTGAGGGCAGATCAAGGTCACACCTGTCGGCCACATCCTGCTTCACAGATGCAGGTGATGACGTTTATTTAATTTAATCCCGTTAATTCATCTAATTGGGAGATGAAGCTCTTACACCACACAGAAACCTTTGCCGGCAGCGCAGCAGTGGAGTTGGAGCTTTTTTAAAGTTTTGCTCTTTTTTAAAAAGCTTTCCACTGGCGTTGCTTGCTTTTAATTAAGTTTGAAATGATGAAATGAGGAAGTTTGTTTTTCTTGTTCTTGCCTTCAGATTCCTGGAACTTCATTTCCGTGTTTGGTTTTGGTCCTGTCTTTATCCTTGCCAGCAAGGCTTACTGATATCGAGCTTAAAAACAACAAACACATTTAATATCCCCACACAATTCCTTATTTTATTTATCTGTGCCAAACTGCTCCAACTCAAGGTTTGTTAGGAAAAATACATGCAAATGAAATTATAAATGAACATTTTATTCACTTTTAACTTCTTTTAGCAGGAATCACGTGTCACAGTTCTCACAGATACAAACAATAAGGTTTTTAGTCCATAATTCAGCTTTTTTATTAAAAGAACCGAAACCTCCTTGAGCAGTTTTTTGACAACGGTTCTGAACAGATTCGCACTATAGGTGGAGATCTCTTTTTATATTTACTAGTAATTGTTCTATGAAATCTCCAGCTTTGGCTTCCTGTGTCCTTTAGAAAGCTTCTTCCTTCTCCCACATGCTTCTCCTTCAGGGGTCTTTTTATGGATGTGGCTGCAGGATGGCGGCAGTCCTCTTCCTCCTGTCAGTTAAACCAACTTTCCTGGGCCAACTCTTAAGACGTGGCTGCAGGGTTTCAGTGTTGAAATGAACGACAGAACGAAGACCACTTGGACCTGGAACAGGATCTTTAGTGGCAGCGAAGGCCTGGTGAGGAGAGGCAGTGGTAGCGTCTGGATGATCTGTGACTGTTTATGGGGCAAAATCTCAAATATACCTCCAAAAAATAGACAATTTCCAGTTGAGGGAAATCCAGACTGCGTGTTTGTTGGAGTTGCTGCAGAAGGATATAAAGTTGCAATAATTCCATCCATCCAGGCATCACAGACGGTGTTTACATTATTATTATTATTATTAAAGTCTATATCCAGAGACGTTTTCAGACTGCAACTTGGGTCAACAGCATGGTAGAAAGGATAATATTAAAGTGGCATTTTCATTTCCATAAACTAACCTGGGAGTCGTGATTATCCAGCAGAAGGAGATTAGGTCTGGTGCTTTGTACATTTTCCGCAAAGTACTTGAGGAAATCGTTAAAATGTGGCTCTGTCATCCACCCTGATAGGTTCGCCCCTCCTTTGCAGCCTGGTGGTCCACCGAGGAGGAAGTGATGCTTAAGATGCACGCTTGGAAAACTGAAATAGCGAGGGTGCCGAGAGGTCCCCACTCAGCAGAGGCCACTGAACCCAGCTGCTTATGTCCTCGCCTGGCAACCACCTCGTTTGGCGTGTGCAGTCTACAGTGGGGACTCCTCTCCCGTCCATGTTCCATATCTCAGGAGGAGACCTGGACCTTGTTACTGCTGCCTCCACGTTCCTACAGAAGGTGCCAACACGTTTACTCTCCAGCTCTGTTGAAACTGTCCGTTACTTTTTTGGCAACCAAAAGTCTCCCTTAGCTCCTTCTTGCCACCAGTCTCCTCCTGGCTGGCCTTTTGGAAGTATCTGCTGAGGGACTGAGTGATAGGAAGTCCTTTGCTGAACTCCTTATGTGTCTCTTCTGGTTTTTCAGCCGGTGTCTTCCATCTTCGTCTTTTTCCTTGAATTCTGCCTCACCATTTCAATCTTCTTATCGCCCACCAAAAAAAAGAAAAAGATTAAAAATGTGTCCAAATGCACTTTTTAACTTTAACACTGAAACTTAAAACAATTGTACTCATTGAAAAAGTTCAAAAGGACACTACTTTTAGTGCTAAAGGTTTTGGTATTTAGGTATTACAGGTGGTCCAACCGGCCCGGCTCGCCCTACACGTGACGCCCTGTGTGTTTCAGTTTCATACAGACTTTATTATTGATTGTGCCGGTCCCTGAAAACCCTCGACAGTTACCTAGATCATATATTTTGATAATCCTGTCTTGTTTGACTATCCTGATCCAGTGTACCTAAACGTGGAGCTTTATTTATTAGAAGGGCCCTAAATCCTGTTCTGATCTCGCAGTGATGTCAAAGCGCTTAACTTGACTCGTTTTAGTTTCAAATGTAGTGGATGAGGGTTCATCCCAAAACAATGACAGTGTGTCACCACCTGAATACAAATAAACCAGGAAACAACTTATTTTAACCCATTTTTCCTTCTTCATATCCTGCTTTTCTCACAACCGTTTGAAAGCATTGTGTTCTTTTTCATCTGCCAACACAAACGTGACACCATCAAACGTTTGATTTGACTGTTTTTGTGTCTGTCTGCAGGAGTGTTGCCACCGGGTTCACGTCTGCAGTGAACATATGTACTTACAATTCTGTGTTTTCAAATATCGTATTCCAGAGTGTGTGTGTGTGTGTGTGTGTGTGTGTGTGTGTGTGTGTGTGTGTGTGTGTGTGTGTGTGTGTCTACAGATGGTTAAGTTCCTTCACATTCAAACAAGCTGAGTTTCCTGTAGCTGAACAATTGTGGGAAAACCAGAGGTCAAGACAAAAGGAGAAATAAAGAGGGAGAGGCTGGGCTGCATCCAAATGGCCTGCAATAACTTCCTGCTTTGTTCCTGGTGGGCTCATACAATGAGACAGGTGAAACCAATAGCCTGCCAGGAGCGCTTGCATTGACCCCAGCAGGTGTAGGCGTGAGAATGATGTGGGGTCAGAAATAGAAGTGGTCAACGGTCTTACAGAGTGGAAACCCGTGTTTGGCCTCTCGATGGTCCGGGCACCGAAGCCTGCAGGGGCTTTAGGGTTCTTCTGCTGTTCTTCTTGGGTTTCCTCCGGGGGGTTTCAGTCTGCTCCCAAACTGAAAGTCACATATGTCACATCTTTCACCTGCCATGACCCTTGAGAAAGGCACCGACATCCAAAACCAGAGGAGGCTGCACAGATTTTATTCACGTTTTACTCTCCTGTTTCAACTTCAAGTGATTCACAGGCTGTGTAATTGTTTTTGACATATACATCATTAAAAATCAAGCTGGAAGACACTCTTGTACCTATTTAGAAGTATGGTTTTAGGATAATTTGATTTTTAAAAATGTTATCAAAAATAATATAATAATTGATGTGAAATTGACTATTATTCTCATGATTTACTTTCAGTTACTTTGCTTCGTTTCTTTGTCTCATTCAGTGACCTTCACGAGTCTACCTTGATTATTTTTACTGAAATAAGGTGAAAATGTCTGATAGATGTTATTTCCCTTCATTGTCAGTTTGTCTGAGGAGTTGACACAAACAAAAGGCAGTTTTTAAAGCCACATCAGAGTCTTTGAATGTCAAACTGTGGTTGTCGTTTGGTAGTTTCAGAGCTGCTGACTTGTTTCATGCAACTGTGTCTCCTCAGATAATAATTCAAAAGGCTGCTTTTCCTTTGAAAGTGCAGCGTTGAACGCTGAGGTGCTGAATGACAGCTGAACTTTACTGAAGAAACTGCTGAACTGATGAAAATCAAAGAATGTCCTGAAGTCGGGTGAACGTGTGAAGGAAATGAAAAAACGCAGCTCAGACGTGTGAAAACTCAAGATGCTGGAAGAAGAGAAAGAGTTCAAGACAGGAGGAAGACTGAAAAGAGGAATATTCGCTGAAGAGATAAAGGTGGGCTTATGACGGGAAGATAAACTAAAGACAACAAGTTTGTTTCAAAAGAGGAAAATCAGCTGTAGTCAGAAAAATGACAAAAAGTTGACCTGAAAAGGTTTTTCAGCTGAAGACGAGGATAAAAGCTGAAGAGACGGCAGAGAGAAAGACGTGAAGAAGTGCAGACAGGGAGACGTACGAGCAGACGTTCTTATATGACACGACCCCCGGAGTCGTTTCAGGCAGCCGCTCTCAGCAGCGGGTGCATTTATTTATGTTCACCCCTCCGACTGGTTCATTCCAGTTACTTCAGTTGTACTTTGACCTTTATAAGGAACAAGAAGCTTTACCCTTCCGTTGTCTCACCTACCAGCTCGCTGTAATTACCATAATTCCAGTCCCACCTCCACTGATGGGACTGGCTCCGGCGCCAATCAAGATACACGTGAGCAGAGACACAAAAAAGGGTGTCATGTCATTATGATCCATCCATCTGTCTGTTTGTCCGTCTGTGGAAAAAATGTGTTGGGGTGGTTCTGGCTCTGTTCGAGGTGGTTCCGGTTCTGTTGGAGGTGGTTCTGGTTCTGTCTGGGGTGGTTCTGGTTCTGTTTAGGGTGGCTCTGGCTGTGTTCGGTGCAGTTCTGGTTGTGTTTGAGGTGGTTCTGGTTCTGTCTGGGGTGCCCATTTTAAAAAGATGAATCAATTGGTAAGAGGTTCAAGTCTTGTGAGTAGTTTGATTGGCATCTCTAGCTGAACGTGCTGATGTAATGAGGCCTGACAGCGTTAAACCAATAATAGTGAGATGTAAGCAGTGATGACAGCTGATGCAGGTTCAGGGTAACAAACAGCTCATGTTGCATCATGTGACATTTACGATCACTGAAAAAAGTGGAAACAAACATAATAATACACGTAACTAACACATAAGTAAAACATAATAATACACGTAACTACTAAACAATGTGAATTCCATAAAACACCAGAATTACGTTTGCGTGTCTCTCCTGATGCAGTTTATTAGTTCCTGCACACACAGACACTGGTGTTTTACTGCCACCCAGTGTCCAAAACTGGAAACTGCAGTTACACATTATATTAGTGGTTATAGTGATGAATTGCACATAAAGCTTTTTATACGAACCAAAAAAGGTCATACGGTTGTTATGAACAATAGTCATTCTTAAGTTTATTTCCATCATATAAGTTTGTTATTTTACCATTGTAATTGCTTTTTATGTATTTGTTATAGTGTGAATATTTGCTTATCTTAATACCATATCCTGAGTATTGAACAAAATAAAAATAATGGAACCCAAATTAAGCTTATAAAATTTGTAATATTATAAACAAAACATCTTTACTAAAGTATTTACACTCTGTGCTGAGTAAAAGTGTGCCATTCAGCCCTGTTAAAATTCTACATTAAAAAAAAAATAAAAAATAAAAATAAATAAAAAAATATATATATATAAATATATATAAATATATATTTTTATATATATATATATATATATATATATATATATTTTTTTTTTTTTTCAGTTTGGTGATGGTGCATTATTTTGTCTTTTATAAATCAAGTTAATAATAAAAAATGCAAATTAACTGCTCGATAAAACCAGGCTGTTAATAAAGTGCTTTTTTTCACTTGTTCCTTTTTTTTCAAACCCGCTGAAACCTTATTGGTCTAAATCGGGATCCGTGCCGCGGGAAAAGACTGCGTCACTTTGCGTTTTCACCTCTAATTGGCTACAACACGGAAATATTTCATTAGAAAGTATTTGATTCGTCGAGAGCGGCGCGCCAAACGTCACGTGGCCTGGCTTTTCGCGCGAAACTCTGGTCTGTTGTGAGGACTGGAGCGCGTGTCCGTAACTCCGGAGAAGAGCTGCTTTGTCCGGACGTTTGCTCGGTTTTGTGTTTTATTTCGCTCTTCAGTTGCAGCTTGACAGTGAGGCATCATGGACGTTGCTACAGCCACCGCGGACAATGCCGGCGCTACGGTGAAAGACGAGTTGGCTGAAAAATGCCAGAAGTTGTTCCAGGCTTTCTTGGAGGAGTAAGTCGGCCTTCTGCAGTGGTTATCGTGGTGTTTCACAGCCGAGACGCGCGTATCCACGAGGAGATGAAGCATGATCAAGTCTATCCTTGCTTGGTTGAGGCTGAACTGTTGGATGATACTATATATACATAAATGTACACTGTTTCCCCTTCTGCAGATTTCAGACCGGAGACGGGGAGGTGAAATATGTCCGGGAAGCCGAGGAGTTGATCAGGCCTGAGAGAAACACTATGCTGGTTAGCTTCGTGGACCTGGAGGGCTTCAACCAGGAGCTGGCCACCACCATCCAGGAGGAATACTACAGGTGAGCCAACCCCCATGTCCTGCTCACACTGGTCCACAACCCCAGTGCTGCAGGCCGTAGCTTTACTCTGAAAACGACCTGCACGGAGCCTGAGGAGGATTAACGGGAGGGGTTTTCTGGTTTCAGAGTCTATCCCTACCTCTGCCGGGCAGTGCGGAACTTTGCCAGGGATCATGGGAACATTCCTCTTACCAAGGAGTTCTACGTTGCCATTGAGGATCTGCCCACCAGACACAAGTAAGAACCATGACAAGTGGAGACGAGATGTGTGTCGATGGCGGTATCAGGTGTTGTGTTCCTGCCGGCTGCTGTCAGGCTCTGAAACACTCTCCGGACTCAATTTACAAATATATATTTTATACATGGATATGTATGTAAAGGCCTTCTTTGCATGTGTAAATATCAGTGTTAGTTTTTTTTACTACTGCTTGGCTCTTTAGTTCTGAATCTGAATTTTCCTAGGATCCGTGAGCTGTCCTCCATGCGTATCGGGACCCTGGTGAAGATCAGCGGTCAGGTGGTGAGGACACACCCAGTCCACCCGGAGCTGGTAAGACTTTCTGCACCACTGACGCGTTTGGTGAGAAGTCTTTCTTGGTCCTCGGTGATGATGCTCCATCTGCTGTGCGTCTGTAGGTGAGCGGGACCTTCCAGTGCATGGACTGCCAGGCAGTGATCAAAGATGTTCCTCAGCAGTTCAAATACTCCCCGCCAACCATCTGCAGGAACCCCGTCTGCAACAACCGCTCCCGCTTCCACCTTGACACGCACAAATCCAAGTTCATTGACTTTCAGAAGGTAACTGCACAGCCATTACTCGATTAAGTCTGCGCATAATCGAGAGTGCATCGATGACGTCGCCCTGCAATTTCTGATCTTGATCTAACCTGCTCATTTAGGTGCGTATCCAGGAGACGCAGGCAGAGCTGCCTCGCGGCTCAATCCCACGATCCCTGGAGATCGTCCTGAGGGCAGAGGCTGTGGAAACGGCTCAGGCCGGAGACCGCTGCGACTTCACAGGGACCCTCATCGTGGTGCCAGATGTGTCTCAGCTCAGCACTCCTGGTGTGGTTTTAATCTCAAAACATGTTTGGTTGCTTCTGCTTCTTGAGCCTTCACAGTACGTGTGGACTTCCTCTCTCCAGGCGTGCGAGCAGAGACCAGTTCCCGTGTAGCCGGAGGTCGTCAGGGCTTTGAGGCAGATGGTTTGAGGGGACTGAAAGCTCTTGGAGTCAGAGAGTTGTCTTACAGACTGGCCTTTCTTGCCTGCAATGTGGCTCCCACTAATCCACGGGTAAGAAACCCTCACTTCAGCACGAATGGCAAACATCATCCAGGCATGCTTGGTGGTCCACTAACACTGTCCTCTGGTTTTACTCCAGTTTGGGGGTAAAGAGTTGCGGGATGAGGAGCAAACTGCTGAAAGCATCAAGAGCCAGATGACGGAGAAGGAGTGGGAGAAGGTGTTTGAGATGAGCCAGGACAAGAACTTGTACCACAACCTGTGCACAAGCCTCTTCCCCACCATCCACGGTCAGCTGACCCTCCTCTCGAACCGCCGTCACTTCAGTTTGCTTCAGCGTAGATGGTAAAGGTACAACTTGTCTGTTAAATGTTTGTAATGACTGACGCAGGTAATGATGAGGTGAAGCGTGGCATCCTGCTTATGCTGTTCGGGGGGGTTCCCAAGACAACCATGGAGGGAACCTCTCTGAGAGGCGACATCAACGTGTGCATCGTTGGGGACCCAAGTACCGCCAAGAGCCAGTTCCTCAAGTAAGTAAAACAAAAAATGTCAAAATCAATATTCTTACTCAGACGGACTCTCAGACCAATAATCTGCAGCAGTTGGTGATAATAGTAATGTGGATGTTTGTGTGCAGGCACGTGGAGGAGTTCAGTCCCAGAGCGGTGTACACCAGCGGCAAAGCCAGCAGCGCTGCGGGTCTGACCGCCGCTGTGGTCCGAGACGAGGAGTCGCACGAGTTCGTCATTGAGGCCGGAGCTTTGATGCTCGCAGACAACGTGGGTGTTTACGGGTCAAATACGCCTAACGCCGGTTGTAGCTGTGTTCTATGCTATAAATCGCCACAATTGCTTTCAGGGTGTGTGCTGCATTGATGAGTTCGATAAGATGGACCTCAAGGACCAGGTGGCCATCCACGAAGCCATGGAGCAGCAGACCATCAGCATCACCAAGGCTGGAGTCAAGGTAACGGGCGTCAGCCTCCAGCCGGGAAACGGACGTGGATGGAGGCACAAAGCTGATCCGGACACACCTCTCCTCTGTCTCTCCAGGCCACCCTGAATGCTCGGACGTCCATCCTGGCCGCCGCCAACCCGGTCAACGGGCGCTACGACCGCAGCAAGAGTCTGAAGCAGAACATCAACCTGACGGCCCCCATCATGAGTCGCTTTGACCTTTTCTTCATCCTGGTGGACGACTGCAATGAGGTGCGTGTGCACACAGATTGAATGATCCCATATTTGGGATCTCTGGTGCGCTTCTGGACTGTGTGTATTTGTTTTACGACGGTTCTTCAGTTTATCCTGAATGTGTTCCCTTGTAGATGCTATAAATAACCCAGCGTCTCACCTCTTACACTGACCGTCATTGTACGTCTCAGGTTACAGACTACGCCATCGCCAGGCGCATCGTGGACCTGCACACCCGTGTGGAGGAGTCGGTGGACAGACTGTACTCTCTGGACGAGATCCGCAGATACCTGCTCTTCGCCAGGCAGTTCAAGCCAAAGGTGTGTTTGAGCTCAAATCTGCACCGATGATGCACTTCTCACTCGTTTATGTTCGTTTTTGTCAGAAAAAAAACCCACCTGCTGACTTGGTGTGTGTAACCTGCAGATCTCCAGTGAATCTGAGGAGTTCATCGTCGAGCAATACAAGCGACTCAGGCAGCGGGATGGCTCTGGGGGCGTGGCCAAGTCTGCCTGGAGGATAACGGTGCGACAGCTGGAGAGCATGATCCGCCTCTCGGAGGGCATGGCCCGCATGCACTGCTGCGATGAGGTGTGAACAAAAACACAAGCCATCCTACTCACCCTTTAGTTTGGCTGATGTGACATAAAAACCATTCACGGCTGTCTGCCTCTTCGCTTCTCGTTTCCAGGTGCAGCCCAAACACGTCAAAGAGGCCTTCAGGCTGCTCAACAAGTCCATCATCAGAGTGGAGACCCCTGACATCAACCTGGAACAAGAAGATGAACTGGAGGAAGAGGAGCAGACGCAGGAGGAAGGTACTGTCGCACGCATCCTCACTCTGCTGGGCACGCACTTGGATGTAGGTGCATGCATGGTTGCACGATGCGTCCTGGATGTGCACTCAACAAGAGCAGTTACTTGGTTTCTGTGCTGCAGAAAAAAACAGGCGGTTCATTTCTTCCATTTGTTCTCAGGAAACAATGTTCCAGGTGGAGTGAATGGGGTCAACGGGCATGTAGAAGGCGTAAATGGTCATGACGGCGGGATTGACGGACACGTCGATGGTGTGAATGGTCACGCCGAGCCTGGTGCCCACTCCAAACCGGCTCTTCGTCTGTCTTTCGCCGAATACAAGCGCATCTCCAACCTCCTGGTCCTTCATTTGCGTAAAGTAGAAGATGGTTAGAAATGTTTATTCACTTACCTCGCCGTGCATCTCCTTTTCCACCCGGGTTCGGACTTAATCACACATTTTCCTTCTGTGTTGCAGCCGAGGATGAGGAGGAGCTGAAGAAGACTGCAGTGGTTAACTGGTATCTGAAGGAGATCGAGTCGGAGATCGAGTCTGAGGAGGAGCTTATCAGTAAGAAGGGTCTGATAGAGAAGGTCCTCCACAGGCTGGTGCATTACGTAAGTCGAGTTGTTACAAAATTATCTTCAATCCTGGACTGTCCGTTAACCAGTTCTGCATCGACCCGTGTCTGCAGGATCACATCCTGATCGAGCTGTCTCAGGCAGGCCTGAAGGGCTCCGAGTCGGGGAGCAAAGAGGAGGAGGTTGTCCTGGTGGTGAACCCCAACTACACCCTGGAGGACTAGACTGTCAGCTTATCAGTACATGTTGGGATGCTGTTAGGCTTTTTCTTTTTGGAGTTGATCTCAGCTGTAAAAAGATTACATTCTGAGATGTAAAAGTAAGATGGTGTAAATATGCTGCTCTGTTTCTTCTACTTGTTTACTGACGTCACTAAAATCAGCAAAACTTCCCTGAAATGTTATTGCTGGTCGTTTTTTTCATGAAATGTATATTGAAGTAAAGAAAATGAGGCTTGCAAACGTGGTTTAATGTAATGTATGTATGCTGTTGAATGTTCAGTTAATAAAAATGTTTATGTGAATGTCTTGATTTTTCTGTGTTAACAGTAATAGAGCTGCTTTACTGCCAGCTCGTGATGTCGTTTGTACATGTTGGGTTTACACATTCATTTTAATGAGTCAGTTTGTTTAAACGTTTATTTTTAACGTTTTTTTTTTTTTTATAAATCTTTATAAGTCTGACTTTGTAAGGCTAGTTTTAACGCAGCCTGGTACGGATTATTCCCGCCGCAGCACCGGGACGTCTCTTCACTACCGACCATTTATTGAGTATTTTTATAATCATAAAACTGCGGTTGTGACGTTGTCCGGTAGGTGGCGGCGCTCCTCCCAAAGCCGCACTGCGCATGCCCGTCTGTTACTCAACAAACATGGCAGCCTCTGTCCGGACACTGACAGGTAAAACATTTTTAAACGTCATTGTGGAAGTTTCACAACATTAACACCTTTTCGTCTAATACCTTTTCTGACAGGTATGTTCGGTAACTTGAAAACATTGTTAAGGCCAGGACACGGCCGTCATACGTTGACGTCATCGTTTGTCACAGACCAACGTTGATTCTTCTCCAGGATGGCCACGTGGTGCCGCTCGGGTTCTGCCACGGCTCCGGGAGCAAGCGTGCAGCGCCGGGACAGCGGCACGTAGCCAGGCGGGAGCACCCACGGCCGGGGAGGAGCCGGGGGGTCCGGAGTACATCCCCAGGAGAAGGGCCAAGAACCCCATGACTATGATAGGCTATGCCTGGTGAGTCTGCAGCCCTCCGTTCTCACAACTCCGGTCTTACAGGAAAGATTGCATCCCATAACTGCATGAGCTCCACCTGTAGGACGCATGAATGTGATGGGATTTATCGGGAATACCATAGAGAAACAAGACAGACACCCCATCTGCAGCACGTCGACAGTCTGCTGGGGGGAACTGGGCTTTCTTTGTCAGTCTTCAGCTGAGCTGCAGCTGTTGGCGACCAACTTCCAGTGTTTTACAGATTCAGGCAGCTCAACACTCCAACTGCTTTCAGACACAAACCTGCACCCTGAGGGGGCTGCTAACTGCTTTTTCAGGGATAATGATCATTGATGGCATTATTTTTTTTTCTTTTAAGGGATTTTAGTTTATCAATCATCCTGCAGATGCCCCTTTCATTGAATCGCCTGAGGAAACCCTGAACCAAAAGAAGGAAAGGGTGTGACAGAGGTGATGTAAGTGATTAGATGGAAAAGGTCACAGAACCTTCTGTTCCATGCAGAGACTTCGAGATCGTGGAACCACACTCCAGTCTGGTTGGTGGCAAAAAAACACACAAAAGTCCAGCATCGTCTGACAGAAAGTGCAGACGGTCCAGAGCAGCTTCAGCGTGCCTCGGGGTCGATTCTAAAAGTGAGCCGAGGAGATGAAACCAACACCACCTCCACTCTAGTTTGTATTTTTGATTTCTGATCTGTGTCCACACTGAAGCTTCAGCTCCGTGTCAGATGAGGCTGTGGCAGTAACTGCAGTACCGTGGTAAAGTGACCCCTCATGCCCCCAGTCCTGTCGTCACCGCAGTTATCCATGTATTTATTTTTCTGCTGAGAAACTACCCGTGTGTGATGCATGACTCCCCTTTACTGGGTACAATTATTGAGGGTTTTAAAACTTGCTTGTTAGACTGTAAACGTTAAGTCTGGCATGTGAGGAGGCGGGGTGGTTCTGCGTCACACAAAATACTGAAACATGGGACAACTTAAACAGCAGGAAAACTCACATGAACTGAAAACAGCACTGTCACATCCCTGGAGTGAGAACAGATCTCCGCCCACATTACTGCCCAGTGAACACTGCGCACAGCCCCCCACGCATGTGTGCACAGCAGAGAACAGTCTGTAAACTTGGCTGAAACAAGCTTGCTGCAGATTGCTCTCATAATAGCTTGTGATGAATAAAACCAGATGCAGGTTTATGAAATGCAGATGTTGGTTGCGTAACAGCCGGTACCTCACAACTTCTCGTCGTCGTCTACACCAGTGCTTCTCAGTCCTGGTCCTCCTGTACCGCTGGCCTGCACGGTCCTGCTCCAACACACCTGGCTCAGATTGCCGGGTCATTAACAGACCCGTCCAGACCTTTATGACGCATTTAGAAGTGACTCTTTCATTTGAATCTGGCGTGTTGGAGCAGGGAACGCTGCGACTAAATACCTCTCATCATCGTGAACACTGTGGCAGCGCAGTGCAGGAGTGGCTGGAAAATTAGTAAGTAATAAGTAATAATTTTAGTACTTAATGAGTCATTGAGACAAATGTTGTCTTAAAGGATCTGCAAACTGCACATTCCTTACAGCCAGAAATTTGTGATTAGACTGGGTTCACTAACCAGAGCATTTCCCCGTCTGTCCAGGATGATCGGGCTACCCACAGGAGTGATCGGCTTCCTGCTGGCCAAGAGGCAAGTGGACAAAAACCGGCTGAAGCAGCTGAAGGTCAGACAGAGGATGAAGCGATCAAATGAAGGAGAGTATGAGGGGAGTCGCTACCGCCAGCATGCAGATGTTAAACTGGACCAATGACGCATCGCAGATGGGATTTGTAGAATATCCTGAGTGACACATGCACTACTGCTTGAAGACTAATAAATGTCAGTTTAATTAAATGATCAAATGTCTATTTAGGCAAAAAGCATCTACACATGAAACTTTGCAATAAAAACACCTTTATTTGACATAAGCAATTTACATTCTTTTTGTGATTGTGTGTATTTGAAACCGTTCACTGATGCAGATGTTTGATTTGAGGAAAGGCTCCGGCTCCGGTCATGTATAGTCCGAGGAGTGGATCTCCAGCTGGGTGGGGGGTAAATTAGCTTATTGACATTCCCACTCCAGCTACAACTCACCGGCTCACACCAACGTCACACAAAAGTAACAGTATGGCATTGATCATGTAATTGCGAGTGGAAAACCCCACCCTGCTGACACTCCCCTTTCCACCTCACCAGACGAACTGAACACCGAAGGAAAAGGCAACAGAGTTATAAGAGCTTACTGGTTAGAAACTCGTGATTCTTAAAGTAAAAGCATCTTTTCAGATGTGTAGATTTAACAGTTGTGTGTATATATTTATATATATATATATATATATATATCTTCATATTGTATATAACATGCTCTAACTCGAAGCACGGACAACAATGTGTAGACATTTCACTTCTAAAGTACTGACACTACAGACATTTTTATTTTGACAATTTTCTTAACTTTGCTTTATTAGTACAGATGCAACAGGGACTTTCTACTATAATAACATCACAGCTGATGTTAGAGTATATTAAGGATGTTTATATTGTGGTAAAAATAGTTGTTAACCACTTGCAAGCTGCCCGAAGTAGAAACGGGCAAATGCAGATGTTCGATCAACGACCGAGTTTAACCGATTTGTTTGACCTGCACTGAAATACAATCTCAGATCCAGCTCTTCAACACACTCCCTGGCAAATGCTGATTATTTTTTACAAAACACAAAAGAAAAAGCACGGAATGGCTTCCTGCTTGATGAGTCTCATTTGGTTGAACGTCCGATAATCTGCAGCAGGAAAAGGAAGATCTGGACGATGTCGAGGTAGATGGAGAGTGCGGCAAAAACGTACTCCTCTGGGCTGATGGCGTGCTTTCTGTTCCCGATCAGCATCTGTGTGTGATACGCCAGGAACTACAAGACACAGAAGAGTTGGAAATACCAGCGTGAGGGCGCAAGTGAGGACATGAGTCTGAAGACAATATTAAAAGTGAAGGTCCACTGATATGAAACACCAACCAACGTGAAGACTATGGCTCCTATAGCAGCATACAGCATGTGAAGCCACAGAATCTGCAGACAAACAAGTGTTAGGAGATGTGGACAGCTGAAAATTAAGTACTTCTTGTTTAAATTAGCACCAACTCACATATTTGAAGGACAGCACAATGGCCGTAATGATGCCCGTCACAAAAACAACGATCCCGAGGACACAGAAAAGGCCCTGGCACTTGGTTAAGTCGACCTGGGTGCAAAACAGCAACATAACCGGCTAAACTACACTGAGAAGCTGCCGTTCGATGGAGTTGAAGGGATTCACAAATACCTTTGTCTGGAAGCAGAAGACGGTGACGACGACGCACACGACGGCCGTGATCACCAGAGCCAGGAAGACCGCTTTTGTGTCATAGAAACTAGTCAGAGAGACATAATTAACACTGAGGATGAGTGGACGAACGTCTGTATCACGCAGGGCGCCTCTGTCTTTTTACCTGGAAATGCTTCCAGTCATGTAGGAAAAGGCCAGAGTCTGTACAGAAAAAAATAAATCTGAAGATTAATAAAACATCTACTAAGTAACCTGAACTAGTCTGATCTTAAAAGACTAAACCAACAAACGGATGAATACTCTTAATAACACTGCTATTACTAAGTACACGAGTCTTTGACAAGGCAGGCTTCCACAGGATGACGTGCTCAGAGGAAACCCGTCTGCTGGGGTCCGGGGAGTCCTCTTTCGTGGAGTTCCCCCTGTCCAGCAGCGACGACTCGTTCTGATACCCGCCCTGGCCCGCGAGCCCTTATACCGACCGAGCGGATTACACAGATAACGTACTCAGGCAAACAGCGAGGCTGGAGTGCAGCGACTCACTGATCCGCTCGCCATCTAAAACCCAGCAGGCTACTGGACCTCTGCACTGAGAAAACCTGAATGTACTCAAGTCATAAAAGACGCTCAACCAGAGTCCAGGAAGCTGCGAGAAAGTGTTTCCTGAGTCGGAGGTCAACCACAACTGCTTCCACTTACAAAGATGAACAGCAGAATGACGTTCCACGGAAACTTCCTCCTGCAAAAGCAAACAAAGGCATTAACGCGAGGCTGTTTCTAACACTACTTTTAAATAAAGTCGTGTTCTAATATTGGACTCGGTAGTACAGCGGTCACACTCACCGGGGGCCCTTACAGCACACCAGCACCAGGTGGGTGACGACATACACCGCACTAAAATGTAAAATGTCTGCAGTTAGGTTCTGTCTGTTTAAACACGCTCCTGTTAAGGTCCCAGAGTTAAAACGGAGTTGGACTCACTATGACGCCCAGTACACGGCTTGGTTTCTCTGGACAAAATACCTGACTGGTTCTCTGTGGGAAACACGGAAGCAGTTCAAAAAGAAGAAACGCCAACATCGGCGGGCGTGGAGAACGGACTTGTGTACTCACACGAATATGAACACGGACACAATAGCTGTGGTCACGGCCAGCTGGAACGCCAGTATCAAATACACCTGGAAAACAAACAGGCATGGAGGAAAGACATCAGCAAGGACCTGAGAGAATCCACTGTGGTTGATCAATCTGGGAATGGTCACAACGCCATTTCCAAACGCTCTGTAGTCCATCTGTCTGCGGCGACAAAGATCACCAACAAGTGGGAAACATTCAAGACAGCTGCCAGTCTCCCAGACCTGGACCACTGAGCAACGCTCATCATGGGATCGGTTCGACACCCGATTACACGGCAGGTTTTTTAAGCAGGTCGGTTCAACAACGTGGAGCTTTTTGTGATTTGTTATTTTGAGATACATGATTTGGGTTTCTGTTGCTCAGTTTTGGGTAAAAAAAAGAAGAAAAAAAAGTAAATAAATACATTACTTACTTAGCATCATTCCCTCCATATTATGTTAATTCAATTCAAATTCAAAAATACTTTATTTAGCCCGAAGGTAAATTCATTGAAATAGTAGTTACCTCTGAACCAGAACTTTATTCGTTTTTAGTCTTGGCCTCATCAGACCATGAAACTCTTTCCCCCATTGTTTTAGTTAAGTTTAATGGTGAGAAAAGGCCTATAAACAAATGGAGTATATTGTTATCCCATGTGATGAGCAACTGGTACTTCTCCAAAAGTCCTGCTACCTCAGACACAAACATACAGAAACATATAGACTGGACAATAACTAATGAGACGGTGAAACCGGTCGCACAAGCATCACGGGGCTGCGTCAGGCAACGCTTTCAGATCATTAAATCCCACGTAAAAGACGCTTCAGCTGTCCTGAGGCTTTTATTTGAAAGCGTGTAGGACCTGTTTTTAACAACAACAAGCCCCTTCTTCTTTAATTTAAGCTTCAAGATTACACATGAGATGTAAAAAAGGGTCACTTCAATAACGTTTGTGCTCTTTACCTTCCTGATGAAGGCATGCCGAATGCTCAGACTGTCCCAACCGCTGCCGCTCGCAGCAAACTGATCACCCTCGTCATCTGCTGCACCAGAATGTAAAAAGTAAAAAGAGAGCAGCATCTCACCAACATTCTTAAAATTTTTTAAATATATATCTTGAGATTATTGGTTAATGAAACAATTAACTGCAACAATTAAAATAAAACCGGAACGTGTTAAACGCAGAAGATGATGTCGTCTTACTAGAATGAAAGACATCTGATGGCATGGTAGGTGGCATCACAGGAGGCATGGGAGGCGGAGTCGGGTAGCCCACTCCTGGGGGTCCAGCAGAGTAGGGCTGTCCTGGGTAAGGACCGGGAGGATACCCTCCAGGCTGACCCTGGTACACAGGGACGTTTGGACCAGAGGGGTAGGGAGCAGACGGGTGGCCTGGCTGAGGACCACCATAGGAGGGGAAGCCATATGCAGGGGGTGGAGGGTAGCCCCCACCCGGAGGTGCGTACATGGGGCCATGGGAGTCATTATACCCTGGAGGGTAGTCTGACCTGGACATGACACCTGAGAGGGGAGAGTAGAGGAGACGCATGAGGACATATCACTGCTACAACAATGTAAATATTCCTGCAGGGCTTTCTACTTATTTGTTTAGTGAGCAGATCTATGTACTGAACACCATCATCATCATCATCATCACCACAGTCACCGCGCCACAAAAATCCCTCAGCATAATGTAGACAGTGTAGATTGTGAGACTGGCGATGTAACTGATATTTGTGAAAACAATTCAAAACTGTTCAATGAGAAACAGACATGAACTCTACGTGAAAGCGCACACCACGAGGACGTAACTAAGTGACTGGGAACGTCGCTGTGTTTCATTCCCTCAACCAGCCCCACCGGAGTGCCAGCGGGAAGTGACAACGCTCCGATGGCCCTGCGACGTCCTGCCCAGCAGCTTTCACAACAACAACTGGGACCTGCAGTGCACTGGTGACTTATACAGATCAACTTTGCAGTTTAATTTAGTCAAAAACTAAACATTTAACTTTTAATTCTTTTTTAAAAAGCGTAACACCACACAAGCATGTTAAATATCACCACACATACAAGTACTTTAACACAAAGCGCCCGTGTCTGTCCTGAGTGACTGTGAAAAGCCCAGTTTGGCTTTGGGACGCGGAGCTGCTGGTACACACGCACCGCCCCCTGGCCTGGATGATAACCGGCTCTGGGCCGAGTAAGACCAGCACCACAGCTCTGGATACGTTTGTGTTAAGAGTTGCATGGACATACGGCTTTGGGGAGTAAATGTGGTTCATGAAAACCACCAAAAGGTCCTGAAACACATAAGCTCATTTCTAATAATAACGCAAACCCCCACCGCACACAAACAACCCACTTATGTAAGGTACATCTTGGAACGGTTTTATTTACACTGACATTTTGAATGCGACTAAAAAGCAGAACAGTTTGGCTTTTAGGGGAAAACACACACACACACACACACACACACACACACACACACACACACACACACACACACACACACAGTAGAGGAATTCAAGAGCGCTCCACCCCAGCTGCCGTTACGTCACCTCCCAAACACCAGGCAACAGTACAAAAAACAATCTCTGGAAAAGCAGAGTCACCAAACGAGTTACTGCTGTGAACTTGTGAGAGGTGCACGTGCGCGCACATCTCAATAACAAAACCAAGACTGAGAGAATAAAAACCTGGTGAGTTCCCAGTCTACTTGTGTCATCCAGTCATGCGCTACTGTAAAATGACCAGCTTTTACATTTTAGGGTATGACATCATCTGGTGCTTCCCAGGTCAGATAAACAACCACACATGACATTTCACTGCTTCATCATTCGTTTAACCATTAAGAAAAGCTGCGAGGGCAAGAATAAGCCAGGAGCCGCTCATAAAACATACTTGACTAACTCTTACAATCAGTGAGCGCCAGCTGCAAACACATGTTTAGGCATCTGAACAAGTCTCTGGATCAGTTCAGAAAGACAGATGTTTGACTGGCACGCACGCACGCACGCACAAACGCACGCACACGACTCTACCACTGTCGGGCACGGAGGTGCACGGGGATGACTTGGTTTGGTTTTGCAGCCTCCAGTATTTGATAAACTGGTTTATCTTCCAAACTTCACCTCACACTGAGGTGATGTGTTCAGGAAATGATCGGACCCCACATCAAACACGGGTCACTGCGGTCGATACAATAAAACACAATAAAATAAAGACGTCCTCCAGCACGCCGAGATATAAAAACACCACACGCTCTCACTTTTTGTCTTCCTCTTTAGATAAAAGAATAAAATAAATAAATAAGCCTCAACAATGGATGGACAGAAGGCCGTGGAAATTAAAAAGGACTTTTTTATTTTTTGCGGGACAAGTCAGACTTGTCATCCGTACATATTACTAAACAATTAAAGAAAACCCAGGCGCCACGTCCAAGTACAGAAAGTCAATGAGTGAATGAAAGAAACAGCTACACAAACGGCACGTGAGCACTCGCGGAGGATGCAGATAGAGAAGATGAGCAGCTGCTCACATGACGAGGGACGGACGTTTAAAGATAACGAGTGGAAACGCAAATAGGCTTTTTGGTGCGTGTTATTGAGTTGTATATTTAGAAAAAGCTTTTTCATTTGTCTAAATTAGAGCTTGAATATCAGAGCACGCGTTGCTTCACATGCTGTTACGTGATATTACTGAAGTATCTGCTATAAACAACAAAGCAAGATTTTAAAATTCATCTGCTGCAAAACAAAGTGAATTTTTAATCCAACAGCGAAGGTTTCGATGAAACTGATTCACATAAGATAAACCAGAAAATCTACGACAGAAATGACATTATTGTGGTGTTTTTTTAAACTTCTGTACTTCGTATCTTCACACTTTGGTTTTACTTTTGTTAAACAACGCTGGTGTAAACTTAAACGTGTTTATCAGACCTGTTGAGGACCCGGTGATTCTGTTTCATGTCCTGTTGGTTAAACCTTTCGATTTGAAAAAGATATGGTGTACTTGTTTCCCACAACAACACAATGGTGAGCGTTTACTTGAAGTCATCTTGTGGTTATGCGTCAGTGTTGTGACACCTGCCGTCGTGATTACACAGACAGACCTTGTCACGCAACAGGGGCCCCAAACCTGACAACATCAGTGGTTCTGCTACGCAAATCTTATCACCACTAAATAACAAAAACCCCAAATAACACAAGCCCGTTTGGGAAAGCTCATAGTCTTTAGGAATTTTGTTGACTCTTTTCTTTTCTTCAGTTGAAGTTGGTTTCAGGTTGCAACATCTTTCTCTGTTGGTTCACATCACATACCTCTGAACTACAGTTAAATTGATGCTAAATTAACCAATGTGTTCTATATTGTGCAAAGGAATATTTGAGAGGCAATCAAACAAGCCAGAAAGGATGGGATTTGGAGGTATGCAGGGTTTTAATTGTCTGCTGGGGAAAAAAAAAAAAAGAGGACAATTTGCACTTTTAGGAGCAAACGTGAAGGTCTGGCTGTTTCTTGTCCTGAAGTTACACCTCGTTTCAGCTCTCATTTACAACCCAGTTAAGAGTTAGACATGTTGCCATAGTGACAGTTTTCACTGCTCAATTTCACTCCAGACTCAATGGTTAACTCACAAAAGGATGTCCCTGTTAATACATAACAGAAAATCAAAACACCTTGTCAGGTCAAGTTTCATGACGTGACACAAACTACTGAAAAATAAAAAGATCAGTCCCAGAGGGTTGGGGTACAGTTCTGGTCGTCTCCATCACTGGTACGACGTCATGCGTAAATACAGGTGACGCTACTTTACATCTGTGGACTTCGTGGCAGAGGTGACCAACCTTTTCACACTGGACTAATATTATCTGGGGACCTTCAGTTAATCAAAAATTAACCCCCCCCATGTCTACGTTTTGCAATGAGCAGCTGGGATAGTCCTAGTGTAATTTGCTGATACAATCCCCAGATGTGTTGTCATTATCATTTTAAAACAAGTATTCAATTAACGGAAACTTTAAATATTGACCTGGAAGCTTCTGGTCAAAACACTACAGCTGGACTTCAGACTGTCACAATTGGACACATTCTGCTGCCTAGACCGACGTGTTAAAGTCCCTGAATGATGGAAAGCTTCTTACTCCGTGAGGTTACATGTCATCCATCTAATCCTCGCTGGGTTTCTTGCTTTTATTAGATCTCCAAGTGAATATTAATGTTGAAGATTTTTATTTTTATCCAATCCAATTTTTTATTTATGTTGTTTAGGGGGAGGAGTCAGGCGCGTGACTCCACCCCCTTCTTCCAACATGTGCCTGTTGACGTTCTCGTAATAATTTTGTGTTATAACAGTTTGAGATTAGGTAAAACTTTTCTAGCAGTGTTATTCAAATACTTTCACATGAAGAGAGAAGTCACCACCGACGACACGTTTATTGTGTTTGGGTGGTGTTTCTGTTTTCTAGGTCAGGAATGCGTTAACGAGTCCAAATGTCTAAAATAAGTTCTGCTCGAACCCCCAGCTTCCTCTCGAGCTGCTGCAAAACGACAAACCACCACCAAGAAATACGTAAACTTAGCCAGGCGACCGGCTCCGTCCAAAAACGCGTCCCGACAGAAGAGCATTCAGGACCCGGGCGGGGCCAACCCCGCGAGGAAAACACGCAGAAACAGACACAGACTCGACAAAACCTCAACCAACTTCACTTTAACGCCAGACACCGAAATGTTCCCAAAGTGCAGCGACCTCCATCGGATCCCGGGACGTGTTCGCCTGCAGAAACACGGGAACATGTCTGAGGTCCTGAGAAATCCGAGTCCCGAGTCATCTTACCAAGTTACGCGACGCCCGCTCGGTTGTAGTTGTCCACGGAAATAAAAGTGTGTCACAGTCCCGCTTCCCAGACACTCCAGCTGCTGCGAAGTGGCTCTGCAGGTCTGCTGGGAAGTTCTCGTTTTGTCTTCCTGGACAGGCTCGGGAAGTCAGGCAGCGGGGAAAAGCTGTTCCTGGAGCAGCGGAGAGCTGACAGGGTGGAGTCGGGCGGGCGCACACGCCCACAAGTGCGTTAGACGAGCTGACTCACGCTCCACGCGCGCGCCGTGCGTTAGAGAGGCGCGTTTCACCCATCAGCAATCCGACACACCCAAACATCCGTGTTAGGAGGTTGTTACTGTTTATATCGACCGGTATCACTCAGGGGTCGAGTTAGTCGCATTTCCTCAAAAACAGCAGAAAAACCACGGCGTCTGTTGTCAGGTGCGTGTACCTGCATGTGCATGTCACTTCATGAACAATACACAACTCAAAAAAACACGTGCTTTTAAGACTTACCCCGCCAGTGACATCAAAAATAACCAATTCCAACACTTTTCTGAATTTATTTTTTAAAAAAATAATTTTTTAATGAAAATAATTTGAACACTGGCTGCTGCACACCAAAGCTGGAAGCTCAAATTATTCCCGTTTAACCTTTAAAACAAACAGTTACACGTCTAGAGGAGCCATCTGGTTAGGACGCCTCGCCGGAGAGGTGTTGTCCAAAGTCAATGTCCAATCAGACAGAGGTCTCAGACCTGGTCAGTTGACCAGGATAAATGTTGGAGGAATTATGCATTTCAAATAGCTTGGGAACACCTCGGTATTCCTGCGGAGGAGGAGCCAGAGGTGGCAGCTGGACAGAGGGAGGTCGGGGCCTCTCTGCTGAGGCTGCCGCCCCCGTTACTCAAACTCAGCACAACTCCACACATGGACAGACAAGTCTTATTGTTTTATTTTGAAACATTTCCTAAGTAGGGGAACAAAAAAATAAAATTTTCTTCTTGTAATATAGTTTACACATGATTTTTTTAAATTCCATTTCATAAACAAAATTAAAAGTCTAAAATTATCTGTAGTATAGCTGTAAATACAAAGTCTTTTTGCACTCAGATTATGGTACTTTCACATTTTTGACGTGCACAAATTTGAGGACGAGCTTCTTGGTGAGGGTGTACTTGGGCTCCGGCATTTGCTTGTAGCTTAAATAAACTCCTTTGCTGACCTCCCGGTTCACTCTTGTCAGGACGGCCAGGATGTCATCGTTCTCCGAGCTGCGCAGAGAAAAATAAAATATAAAACATGTAAATAGAAATAATAAAGACAGCAAGTTAAAAAAAAAAAAAAAAACAACAACCAAAAAGTCAATCTGTGAAATAATAACAATAAAAACAAACATGCGAGAAGAAACGGTCTGTTATCAAGGGAAAGATGACGTTTTCTGACTCGACTCCTGGATGGATTCTTCAGAAACCGCTTGTGAATAAATAAATCACATTTATCGCAAAAACAGAGTTAAAAATGCAGAAAACATTTAGTTAAGGAACAGGTCAATTTACAATCACTATGTAAGTTTTTCTTCGGCATCGCCACATCGTCCGTTGTCATGCGGTTGTTATTTGACTGATTTTTACATCAAGCAGTTTCATGGGAATTAATTGAGACGGAGAAAATTAAAGTAAACAGGTTTAACTGGGAGAAGTTAAACTATCCACACGTAGTGGTTGTTTGTATAAAACCGGTTGATATCAATACCACGGATTCATACGATCACCTCCTACATATCTCGATGTAGAGAATTACCGTGTCTAAAGCATCCATGACAACACATGAAACGCGCTGCTGGAAGCTTGCTGGAAGTTTGCTGGAAGTTGTTGGTCCTGGATGCAAACACACCAACCTGCCGGCTCAGAGAGCTCAGTCACACTTGCTACGGTTAGGCTGCACTCGCACCTTTTTATTGTCCTGCATCTTGTTCCCAGAATCAGATTATATGAGCCTCCACACTCATAAGGCCCTTGTTTATTGACATATTATTTTAACATAAATAGTACAACTTTGAGGAAATGAGACTGTGACTCAACGGTTTCTGTGTTGCAGCCACGTGTCATAACCGCAGACGATGACTGAGCTCCAGTAAGGCCGGACAACGGTCCGTCTTTGACTGCACCATGTGGCGCCTGTTTTCAGCTTCAACTCAGAGGCTCCCTGACGTTTTTGCATATTCTTCTATTCAACACTACGTTTAATGTGCCTGAGGGAAAAAAAGCCCAAAGGTACTTCTGTTTTCTTCCGTGTCATGTTGATGGTGTTGCAAACCTCCTGCGAGGTGGGAGCAACAGGGTGGTTGTTGGTTCGAAAAAGTGGCGATTACATAAACACTCCAAGACCAGGGAAATGTAGAAACATTTTGTAAAGCACAATCAGTGTGTAGGGGTCAGAGGTACCAGAGGTAGCAGAGGTGTGTTGGGTAGACTGAGGAAGCATTTCCTCTGCATCTCAGTGCACCACGCTGTGTTACCACTGCACCTGCATCATTGGCTCCTCAACATTTGTGTCTCTCACCTATTTGCTGATATAGTCAGCTGTCTGCACAGCTCCTGGATGTAGATGGAGCCTTTGGTAGTGTTCCGAAATGACTTGCACTCCGGCACGGTGGCCATGCCCAGCAGGAAGTCGGCGTCAGCCGGCACCGTCTCGCCAGTTACAGGACTCGCGTCTTCCTCCATGGTTTTATTTCCTTCCAGTTTTGGCTGTGCAGGACACGGCAGGGAGCCGGACTGGTAGTTCTTGCCCTGACATGCCTGGATGAAGAAGAGTTTGGGCTTCCCTGCCAAGGAGGGGACGCTGCTGCTCCTGAAGGGTTCAGTCAGGTCTTGCAGCATCAGCCTTTTCTCATCAGTGCCGAAAATACACCCCTTTTCTCCATGGGATAGCACGCACACCACCTGGCAGAAATCGGAAGCACATTTAAACGTTCAATTTTAAACTTATGCTTATTGGATCTTAGCATATGCAAAACAAGCCGTGTTATTTTTAAACATGAGCAAACATTTATCTACGCCTCCGTACGCAAGCCACTTTACAAAAAGACTATAAAGCGCATTTAGGAAGTAAATTTGACGGAGCAGTGGTCATCAATCTTCACACCTGTGAAGTGGACTTCGAGGCTAGATTCCTGCTCCACATTTACCAGAAACAAGTGAGTGCCATCAACTGCTTCAGGCTTAGGAAACTGTGGCTACAGAGCCTAGGCCAAGCCAATCAAACTAACGGCGTCATAAAACCTGGACTGAATCGTACCAAGAAAGAAATTTGTCACATGACTCACCAAAGCATCTTCATTCAGAAAACTTCTTTTGGCCAGCATTTGAATTGTAGAGGAGATTTCTGCTGCAGGGCAGTTTTTGTATATGATGACAGTAAAGCCAAAGCGGGTGAACAGGTTTTCCAGAGCCTCTGTGTCAGATAGGAAAAGATAAAAGGAAATATGTTCCCTCAACACGCATGTCATCGGTGAGCAGCTTTAAATTCGGTATGTAAACGATAAGTCATACCAGCCTGAAACAGCTCCTGCAGCTGTTCAAAGACCAAAACACAACCAAAAAACAACCAAAAAAAACTAAAACGTACTTGCATCCTCATGAGTTCCATTACGTTTTGACAGATCTGGCCCCAGGAAGTCCTCGTTGTTGAAGACCACACACAGACCTCGTGGGCTGTGAACCAGAGGGTAGTACTAGAGGACACAAGCAGTCAGACAAATCAAAAAACACTGAACGAAGAGAAGAGACGTAACGATCTGTGAAAGAGTTACCTCATCGAAGGAAGATGGCTCCAGTGGCTGAGAATTGAGGTCAACCCTTCCATCTGAAGGTCAAAGAAACAATGAGCTTGATAAAATAAAATAAAAGCAGGACAGAGGAATGGGGTGTTTCATAGTTGCAGCTCAGCTGTACCTGGCCGTCCGTACAAGCCAGCACTGAGCCTTTGAATCAATTAAAATGATTTACATGATTAAATCGTTTTGAAGTGACTTACATATGTGCTCACTCAGAAAAGCTCCTGGAGGCTGAGAAGCTTTGTCGGACGTCTGTGGGTTGAAATCATTTATTGTGGTCAGTTAAGTCACCTAACGCAGGATTGTGTTCAAAAACGTACGTTTGCACACAGACGGACTCACCTGTTGATCCATGCTGACGTGAGGAGGCTCGACTATGTTTCCACGCTGCTGGCGAAGCCCTGAAGGAGTAAAGGTAAAAGGTTCTGTATCTGCACCTTATAAACAGTTATGAATAATACATTCCATAGATAGATCGGATTCATAAACCACTTGTATTGATCGATATTCATATTGAGCACAGACAGCCACGTTGTTCCTTGAAGCGTCTCCTCAGTTACGACCAGCGAAGGATCGTCCATCATCCACCCATCAGCGGCTCTCTCAGGACGTTTCTCCAAACATGGACAGTTTTCAGAAGGCGACACTCAAAAGAGGAGCTATTCAAACCATGTCGGCTTCTCAACTCGGACCTCTACGTACTGAACCCTGAAGTGTGAACCCAGTGCAGAACCAGTAGCATGTGTTCGGCTCAAGTGGCCGACCACAGAATGAGCTCAAAACACCTACCTGCCACCCTGAAACTATTTCTACTTCAGACACGTGGCTTCACTGCAAACCAACCAATCAGCAAATATTCACGAGCCCCATTAAACTATTAATGAGAACCACAAAACAGGTTCTCCCTATTAGAGAACCACTCACAGTAGTTGTAATAGAGGACGCGTAAAGTGGACATAAGCAGTTTCCAGTCAAAACCACATTACATAATCTATTTAGAGACCGCAGAAAATGAATTAAAAGAGCTAATGAATGGATTCAATGGGACATTTAAAGGAACATGTGGCTGTTGGTGGAGGGTGGAGGGTGGGAGGTGGGAGATTATACCTTCCATGTAGTTGTGCACATTCGATGCCAGTTTTTGATCAAACTGCTGCAGCAGCTCGTGGAGCATTTGGACGTTACTTTTAGAAATTAATCCCATCTTCTCCATTTCCAAAAATACATCCAGCGCCGTCTTTAATTAGGAGAGAAAAAACAAAAAACAAAAAAATTCTGAAATAGTCTGCACTTCATTTCTGGTGTGGTTAACAATAACTGATAAACATAGTTTCTTACAATTTGCATTGTTTTTTGAAAAAAAAAAAAACCTGCAGTAAAAACTGACGTATAGTCTGAGAATGAATATTGAACCCAGAAGAAGCTGCGTAATATGATGAAGAGTAGATGCATTTCGATCGGCTCACAGGACCAAGAGACGTCAGTGACCTCCTGACCCAGTCTGAACCTTCCAGACCTTCAGGTCATCTGGATCTGGTTTTTAATCAGTTCCCAGAGTCAGAACCAGACATGGAGGAGCTTCCTTCAGCTTCTCTGCTCCACATGTCTGGAACAAACTCCCAGAAATCCTCAGATCAGCTGAAACGCTCAGTTTATTTAAATCCAGGTTGAAGACTCACCTGCTCTCAGCTGAAGTTGAATAAAGAAACAAATCCACTGTTTTACGTTTAAGCTTAAGTTTGAAAACTTGATCACATTTTAACAACTGATTTTATCTGTTCTTCTTTTTGTTTACACTTTAAAACATGCTTTTTAGTCTCTGTAAAACACTTTGAATCTCCGTTGTTGAACTGTGTTACAAATAAACGTGCCTGACGGTGACAGGACAACTGGTTATAATGCTGATGTGGCTACAGATGATATTGGATTTTATAGCACTGATCTAAGTGGTTTTAACTTAATGAGATCGAAGTGAACAAAGCATAATAACTCATGTTCTGATATTTAAATTTGTAGATATGTTATCCTACTGACTTCCGTGAATGACATAGGAAAACGTTAATAAATAATATTAAATCATTTCTATCATCTTTATAAGGTGATCACAATTACTGCTGACCTTTGATTTTGGCATTTTAAATGTCACAACACATTTTCCCTGTCAAACACACATTAAAAGAAAAGACCTTTAATGCATGAAGCACTTGTACCAAAGGCAGAACGTGAGGCTGTGAGGAGTGAAAGTGTCTGGGAGTGAGCTTACCTTGCTCATCTCCAGCTGCCTTCTGCCCAGGTCGCTGCTCAGCAAATATTTCATGTTTTCAAGGTTCTCCTTGGTCATGTCCTCGTATATGTTGTACAGCATCACTCTGAGGGAGAGAGCGAAAGAGTGGAGGAGACAAGCGGGAGGTTGAAAGCAAGAGCAATGACACTGGAACCTGCACGTGTGCTGTTCGGATGTTTTTGTCTTACCTGTAATCAGACAGGATCGGGTTAGCATCCGTTTCCTCCATCTGCCTGTTGTCAGTCTGCAGGAGGTTGAGGAGATCGGCTCGATGTATCGTCTTGAGCAGCTGAGAGAGGAAAGAACGGTTCTCAAGCAACGCTTTTTCCTCAAGTCTCAAGAAGAGCTTCTTTGCGTCCTCAATCTGTATGAGAAAATCCAAGAAACAGGCAAACAATGATCCACTTCCAGGAGGAAAAATCCACATGTCCATGTACGAATGTGACTGCATGGAGACAGATCTGATGTGATGCACATTTTTTAAAACCTCCCACTGAGACAGATCCAAAGACAACTGTCGAAATGCGGTTCTCACCCCCTCCAGGCGCTTCCTGTTGATTACATCACTACACAAGAAGCAAAGCCCCGCCACGTCAGAGGAGTCTAGCTCCTCGGCTATGAGCGCCAGAGTCAGCCTGTCCATCTGGTCGGCTCCACCGGCACAGCAACACGGAAGCTGTCAGGAGCAACACGGAAGCTGTCAGGAGAACAAACAGCTGAAATCCACGGGCAATTACCAAAACAAGTGTGCTGAAAGTCTTTACATCACACAAGCAGGCAACTTCAAGGTTCAGCGTGTGGCCCTGGAACCATACTGCCATGAGCACACGCCACCTTCTTAACGACTCGGTTACACCACCTTCAAGCGGCCCGACATCCTTACAGGAAATCAACCTTTTTTTGGAGCACAAGTTCCTTGTGTTTATTTTCAACGATTTGTGTTATATGAGAAACCCTCATTTTCCCCCCTTTTGACTGAATTTGACACTACAACGGTTCACCTTTGTCCAACTCTTGTGTCTCTTATTCAGATTTTAAGTGAAATTTTGCACACCTTCACAGGGAGGTGATCTGGCAACTGCTTTTGTATTGTTTTACAAACAGATAACCCTTGTACCTGGTATTAATCTTCTGTTGTGTTCAGTTTTATAGTTTTATGCATATCCTCTGCAGTATTCCCAACCACTCTGCTGAGACACAGGAAATTCCAGTCTGGGATCAATAAAGAAACTTTATCTATCTTGACTTGTTCGGTTCTTTTTCATACCGTTTAACCCCCACCAAAGGTTAAAATATATTTCGGTTCAATTTAAAATACGTAACTATTAATAAATGACAGGAACGACCCTGTACCTAATTTTAACTACTGTGGTATTTTTAACTTTATACATTTCATATCGTCATCAAACTGACGTCACTAAAAAGTTGGCTTCTCCACCCAAACTGTAACTTAAACACGGTAAAATCTTCACTTATGAATGTTTGCAACTATTAAATACAGATAAACGTATCTAACGTTGATTTTACACAACAGTCCGAACTTTGTTTTACGTCCCCAACCGCGGTGGGAAACGTTAACAGTTAAGAGACAAACGTCTTACCTCCGTCGACGACAACGCAACTGTCTGTGTCAGCAAACACCCCGATGAGATGAAAAGTGGGTCTGAGAGGTTGTTAAAAAAAAATTATATATATGTGTGTGTGTGTGTGTGTGTGTGTGTGTGTGTGTGTATAGGTTTGATCTAATTGTGGCGGCAGTGGAGCACCTCCTCCACCTTCTCAACTGTGTGGCCTTTTAACTGTGTGGCTCTTTCACTTTCAGAGGAAACGAGCGCTTGTTTTGTTTTTTTTACGTTACAGAATAAAAGCTGTGAGAATATAAAGTCCAGAATGGAAATATATTTAATGACACAATATCAATACTACTTTGGATTATTATGCACGTTTAAAAATGTAGGACACATTAGAGCGTCAGTCTAGGTTAGTTTAGCGCGTCATTATATTTTTCAAAACATTGCCGACTTTTATTTTGAAAGGGATTTGCATTTGCGCAGACTCTCGTATTTGCCCAGACAGATCGCCTGTGAAACCACACCCATCTAAAAACACCGTTTTATCAAACCCTTTATTCACATCTTTCACACTAGAATCCTGTGATAATATAAAGCCCAGAATGGAAATATAAAAGGTTTAGATATAATTTAATGTAACAAACTCAATACTACTTTGGATTATTATGCACGTTTAAAAATGTAGGACACATTAGCGCGTCAGTCTAGGTTAGTTTAGCGCGTCATTATATTTTTCAAAACATTGCAGACTTTTATTTTGAAAGGGATTTGTATTTGCGCCACTCTTGTATTTGCCCAGAAAGTTGTCCTGTGAAAACATACCCGCCTAAATACAACGTTTTATCAAACCCTTTATTCACATCTTTCACACTAGAATCCTGTGATAATATAAAGCCCAGAATGGAAATATAAAAGGTTTAGATATAATTTAATGTAACAATCTCAATACTACTTTGGATTATTATGCACGTTTAAAAATGTAGGACACATTAGCGCGTCAGTCTAGGTTAGTTTAGCGCGTCATTATATTTTTCAAAACATTGCAGACTTTTATTTTGAAAGGGATTTGTATTTGCGCCACTCTTGTATTTGCCCAGAAAGTTGTCCTGTGAAAACACACCCGCCTAAAAACAACGTTTTATCAAACCCTTTATTCACATCTTTCACACTAGAATCCTGTGAGAATATGAAGCCCAGAATGGAAATATAAAAGGTTTAGATATAGTTTAATGTAACAATCTCAATACTACTTTGGATTATTATGCACATTTAAAAATGTAGGACACATTAGAGTGTCAGTCTAGGTTATTTTAGCGCGTCATTATATTTTTCAAAACATTGCCGACTTTTATTTTGAAAGGGATTTGCATTTGCGCGAACTCTTGTATTTGCCCAGACAGATATCCTTGGAAAAAACATTCGCCTAAAAACACAGTTTTATCAAACCCTTTATTCACATCTTTCACACTAGAATCCTGTGACAATATAAAGCCCAGAATGGAAATATAAAAAGTTTAGATATAATTTAATGTAAGAATCTCAATACTACTTTGGATTATTATGCACTTTTAAAAATGTAGGACACATTAGAGTGTCAGTCTAGGTTATTTTAGCGCGTCATTATATTTTTCAAAACATTGCCGACTTTTATTTTGAAAGGGATTTGCATTTGCGCGAACTCTCGTATTTGCCCAGACAGATATCCTTGGAAAAAACATTCGCCTAAAAACACAGTTTTATCAAACCCTTTATTCACATCTTTCACACTAGAATCCTGTGAGAATATAAAGCCCAGAATGGAAATATAAAAGGTTTAGATATAATTTAATGTAACAATCTCAATACTACTTTGGATTATTATGCACGTTTAAAAATGTAGGACACATTAGAGCGTCAGTCTAGGTTAGTTTAGTGCGTCATTATATTTTTCAAAACATTGCCGACTTTGATTTTGAAAGAGATTTGTATTTGTGCCAACTCTCGTATTTGCCCAGACAGATCTCCTGTGAAACCACACCCGTCTAAAAACAACGTTTTATCAAACCCTTTATTCCCATCTTTCACACTAGAATCCTGTGAGAATATTAAGCCCAGAATGGAAATATAAAAGGTTTAGATATAATTTAATGTAACAAACTCAATACTACTTTGGATTATTATGCACGTTTAAAAATGTAGGACACATTAGCGCGTCAGTCTAGGTTAGTTTAGCGCGTCATTTTATTTTTCAAAACATTGCCGACTTTTATTTTGAAAGGGATTTGTATTTGCGCCCCTCTTGTATTTGCCCAGAAAGTTGTCCTGTGAAAACACACCCGCCTAAAAACAACGTTTTATCAAACCTTTTATTCACATCTTTCACACTAGAATCCTGTGAGAATATAAAGCCCAGAATGGAAATATAAAAGGTTTAGATATAATTTAATGTAACAATCTCAATACTACTTTGGATTATTATGCACGTTTAAAAATGTAGGACACATTAGAGCGTCAGTCTAGGTTAGTTTAGCGCGTCATTATATTTTTCAAAACATTGCCAACTTTTATTTTGAAAGGGATTTGCATTTGCGCGAACTCTCGTATTTGCCCAGACAGATCGCCTGTGAAACCACACCCATCTAAAAACACTGTTTTATCAAACCCTTTATTCACATCTTTCACACTAGAATCCTGTGATAATATAAAGCCCAGAATGGAAATATAAAAGGTTTAGATATAATTTAATGTAACAAACTCAATACTACTTTGGATTATTATGCACGTTTAAAAATGTAGGACACATTAGCGCGTCAGTCTAGGTTAGTTTAGCGCGTCATTATATTTTTCAAAACATTGCAGACTTTTATTTTGAAAGGGATTTGTATTTGTGCCACTCTTGTATTTGCCCAGAAAGTTGTCCTGTGAAAACACACGTGCCTAAAAACAACGTTTTAACCAAACCCTTTATTCACATCTTTCACACTAGAATCCTGTGAGAATATAAAGCCCAGAATGGAAATATAAAAGGTTTAGATATAATTTAATGTAACAATCTCAATACTACTTTGGATTATTATGCACGTTTAAAAATGTAGGACACATTAGAGCGTCAGTCTAGGTTAGTTTAGCGCGTCATTATATTTTTCAAAACATTGCCGACTTTTATTTTGAAAGGGATTTGCATTTGCACGAACTCTCGTATTTGCCCAGACAGATCTCCTGTGAAACCACACCCATCTAAAAACATCGTTTTATCAAACCCTTTATTCACATCTTTCACACTAGAATCCTGTGAGAATATTAAGCCCAGAATGGAAATATAGAGGTTTAGATATAATTTAATGTAACAATCTCAATACTACTTTGGATTATTATGCACGTTTAAAAATGTAGGACACATTAGATCGTCAGTCTAGGTTAGTTTAGCGCGTCATTTTATTTTTCAAAACATTGCCGACTTTTATTTTGAAAGGGATTTGTATTTGCGCCAACTCTCGTATTTGCCCAGACAGATCTCCTGTGAAACCACACGCGCCTAAAAACAACGTTTTATCAAACCCTTTATTCACATCTTTCACACTAGAATCCTGTGATAAAATAAAGCCCAGAATGGAAATATAAAAGGTTTAGATATAATTTAATGTAACAATCTCAATACTACTTTGGATTATTATGCACGTTTAAAAATGTAGGACACATTAGCGCGTCAGTCTAGGTTAGTTTAGCGCGTCATTATATTTTTCAAAACATTGCAGACTTTTATTTTGAAAGGAATTTGTATTTGCGCCACTCTTGTATTTGCCCAGAAAGTTGTCCTGTGAAAACACACGTGCCTAAAAACAACGTTTTATCAAACCCTTTATTCACATTTTTCACACTAGAAGCCTGTGAGAATATAAAGCCCAGAATGGAAATATAAAAGGTTTAGATATAATTTAATGTAACAATCTCAATACTACTTTGGATTATTATGCATGTTTAAAAATGTAGGACACATTAGCGCGTCAGTCTAGGTTAGTTTAGCGCGTCATTATATTTTTCAAAACATTGCCGACTTTTATTTTGAAAGGGATTTGCATTTGCGCGAACTCTCGTATTTGCCCAGACAGATCGCCTGTGAAAACACACCCGCCTATAAACACCGTTTTATCAAACCCTTTATTCACATCTTTCACACCAGAATCCTGTGATAAAATAAAGCCCAGAATGGAAATATAAAAGGTTTAGATATAATTTAATGTAACAATCTCAATACTACTTTGGATTATTATGCACGTTTAAAAATGTAGGACACATTAGCGCGTCAGTCTAGGTTAGTTTAGCGCGTCATTATATTTTTCAAAACATTGCAGACTTTTATTTTGAAAGGAATTTGTATTTGCGCCACTCTTGTATTTGCCCAGAAAGTTGTCCTGTGAAAACACACGCGCCTAAAAACAACGTTTTATCAAACCCTTTATTCACATCTTTCACACTAGAATCCTGTGATAAAATAAAGCCCAGAATGGAAATATAAAAGGTTTAGATATAATTTAATGTAACAATCTCAATACTACTTTGGATTATTATGCACGTTTAAAAATGTAGGACACATTAGCGCGTCAGTCTAGGTTAGTTTAGCGCGTCATTATATTTTTCAAAACATTGCAGACTTTTATTTTGAAAGGAATTTGTATTTGCGCCACTCTTGTATTTGCCCAGAAAGTTGTCCTGTGAAAACACACGCGCCTAAAAACAACGTTTTATCAAACCCTTTATTCACATTTTTCACACTAGAATCCTGTGAGAATATAAAGCCCAGAATGGAAATTTAAAAGGTTTAGATATAATTTAATGTAACAATCTCAATACTACTTTGGATTATTATGCACGTTTAAAAATGTAGGACACATTAGAGCGTCAGTCTAGGTTATTTTAGCGCGTCATTATATTTTTCAAAACATTGCCGACTTTTATTTTGAAAGGGATTTGTATTTGCGCGAACTCTCGTATTTGCCCAGACAGATCTCCTGTGAAAACACACCCGCCTAAAAACAACGTTTTATCAAACCCTTTAATCACATCTTTCACACTAGAATCCTGTGAGAATATAAAGCCCAGAATGGAAATATAAAAGGTTTAGATATAATTTAATGTAACAATCTCAATACTACTTTGGATTATTATGCACGTTTAAAAATGTAGGACACATTAGAGCGTCAGTCTAGGTTAGTTTAGCGCGTCATTATATTTTTCAAAACATTGCCGACTTTTATTTTGAAAGGGATTTGTATTTGCGCGAACTCTCATATTTGCCCAGAAAGTTGTCCTGTGAAAACACACGCCTAAAAACAACGTTTTATCAAACCCTTTATTCACATCTTTCACACTAGAATCCTGTGAGAATATAAAGCCCAGAATGGAAATATAAAAGGTTTAGATATAATTTAATGTAGCAATCTCAATACTACTTTGGATTATTATGCACGTTTAAAAATGTAGGACACATTAGCGCGTCAGTCTAGGTTAGTTTAGCGCGTCATTATATTTTTCAAAACATTGCAGACTTTTATTTTGCAAGGAATTTGTATTTGCGCCACTCTTGTATTTGCACAGAAAGTTGTCCTGTGAAAACACACGCGCCTAAAAACAACGTTTTATCAAACCCTTTATTCACATCTTTCACACTAGAATCCTGTGAGAATATAAAGCCCAGAATGGAAATATATAAGGTTTAGATATAATTTAATGTAACAATCTCAATACTACTTTGGATTATTATGCACGTTTAAAAATGTAGGACACATTAGAGCGTCAGTCTAGGTTATTTTAGCGCGTCATTATATTTTTCAAAACATTGCCGACTTTTATTTTGAAAGGGATTTGCATTTGCGCGAACTCTCGTATTTGCCCAGACAGATCTCCTGTGAAACCACACCCGTCTAAAAACACCGTTTTATCAAACCCTTTATTCACATCTTTCACACTAGAATCCTGTGAGAATATAAAGCCCAGAATGGAAATATAAAAGGTTTAGATATAATTTAATGTAACAATCTCAATACTACTTTGGATTATTATGCACGTTTAAAAATGTAGGACACATTAGAGCGTCAGTCTAGGTTAGTTTAGCGCGTCATTATATTTTTCAAAACATTGCCGACTTTTATTTTGAAAGGGATTTGCATTTGCGCCAACTCTCGTATTTGCCCAGACAGATCTCCTGTGAAACTACACCCATCTAAAAACACAGTTTTATCAAACCCTTTATTCACATCTTTCACACTAGAATCCTGTGAGAATATAAAGCCCAGAATGGAAATATAAAAGGTTTAGATATAATTTAATGTAACAATCTCAATACTACTTTGGATTATTATGCACGTTTAAAAATGTAGGACACATTAGAGCGTCAGTCTAGGTTAGTTTAGCGCGTCATTATATTTTTCAAAACATTGCCGACTTTTATTTTGAAAGGGATTTGCATTTGCGCAGACTCTCGTATTTGCCCAGACAGATCGCCTGTGAAACCACACCCATCTAAAAACACCGTTTTATCAAACCCTTTATTCACATCTTTCACACTAGAATCCTGTGATAATATAAAGCCCAGAATGGAAATATAAAAGGTTTAGATATAATTTAATGAAACAAACTCAATACTACTTTGGATTATTATGCACGTTTAAAAATGTAGGACACATTAGCGCGTCAGTCTAGGTTAGTTTAGCGCGTCATTATATTTTTCAAAACATTGCAGACTTTTATTTTGAAAGGGATTTGTATTTGCGCCACTCTTGTATTTGCCCAGAAAGTTGTCCTGTGAAAACATACCCGCCTAAATACAACGTTTTATCAAACCCTTTATTCACATCTTTCACACTAGAATCCTGTGATAATATAAAGCCCAGAATGGAAATATAAAAGGTTTAGATATAATTTAATGTAACAATCTCAATACTACTTTGGATTATTATGCACGTTTAAAAATGTAGGACACATTAGCGCGTCAGTCTAGGTTAGTTTAGCGCGTCATTATATTTTTCAAAACATTGCAGACTTTTATTTTGAAAGGAATTTGTATTTGCGCCACTCTTGTATTTGCCCAGAAAGTTGTCCTGTGAAAACACACACGCCTAAAAACAACGTTTTATCAAACCCTTTATTCACATCTTTCACACTAGAATCCTGTGATAAAATAAAGCCCAGAATGGAAATATAAAAGGTTTCGATATAATTTAATTTTACAATCTCAATACTACTTTGGATTATTATGCACATTTAAAAATGTAGGACACATTAGCGCGTCAGTCTAGGTTAGTTTAGCGCGTCATTATATTTTTCAAAACATTGCAGACTTTTATTTTGAAAGGAATTTGTATTTGCGCCACTCTTGTATTTGCCCAGAAAGTTGTCCTGTGAAAACACACGCGCCTAAAAACACCGTTTTATCAAACCCTTTATTCACATTTTTCACACTAGAATCCTGTGAGAATATAAAGCCCAGAATGGAAATATAAAAGGTTTAGATATAATTTAATGTAACAATCTCAATACTACTTTGGATTATTATGCACGTTTAAAAATGTAGGACACATTAGAGCGTCAGTCTAGGTTAGTTTAGCGCATCATTATATTTTTCAAAACATTGCCGACTTTTATTTTGAAAGGGATTTGCATTTGCGCGAACTCTCGTATTTGCCCAGACAGATCGCCTGTGAAAACACACCCGCCTATAAACACCGTTTTATCAAACCCTTTATTCACATCTTTCACACTAGAATCCTGTGATAAAATAAAGCCCAGAATGGAAATATAAAAGGTTTAGATATAATTTAATGTAACAATCTCAATACTACTTTGGATTATTATGCACGTTTAAAAATGTAGGACACATTAGAGCGTCAGTCTAGGTTAGTTTAGCGCGTCATTATATTTTTCAAAACATCGCCGACTTTTATTTTGCAAGGGATTTGCATTTGCGCGAACTCTCGTATTTGCCCAGACAGATCGCCTGTGAAAACACACTCGCCTATAAACACCGTTTTATCAAACCCTTTATTCACATCTTTCACACTAGAATCCTGTGATAAAATGAAGCCCAGAATGGAAATATAAAAGGTTTAGATATAATTTAATGTAACAATCTCAATACTACTTTGGATTATTATGCACGTTTAAAAATGTAGGACACATTAGCGCGTCAGTCTAGGTTAGTTTAGCGCGTCATTATATTTTTCAAAACATTGCAGACTTTTATTTTGAAAGGAATTTGTATTTGCGCCACTCTTGTATTTGCCCAGAAAGTTGTCCTGTGAAAACACACGCGCCTAAAAACACCGTTTTATCAAACCCTTTATTCACATTTTTCACACTAGAATCCTGTGAGAATATAAAGCCCAGAATGGAAATATAAAAGGTTTAGATATAATTTAATGTAACAATCTCAATACTACTTTGGATTATTATGCACGTTTAAAAATGTAGGACACATTAGAGCGTCAGTCTAGGTTAGTTTAGCGCATCATTATATTTTTCAAAACATTGCCGACTTTTATTTTGAAAGGGATTTGCATTTGCGCGAACTCTCGTATTTGCCCAGACAGATCGCCTGTGAAAACACACCCGCCTATAAACACCGTTTTATCAAACCCTTTATTCACATCTTTCACACTAGAATCCTGTGATAAAATAAAGCCCAGAATGGAAATATAAAAGGTTTAGATATAATTTAATGTAACAATCTCAATACTACTTTGGATTATTATGCACGTTTAAAAATGTAGGACACATTAGAGCGTCAGTCTAGGTTAGTTTAGCGCGTCATTATATTTTTCAAAACATCGCCGACTTTTATTTTGCAAGGGATTTGCATTTGCGCGAACTCTCGTATTTGCCCAGACAGATCGCCTGTGAAAACACACCCGCCTATAAACACCGTTTTATCAAACCCTTTATTCACATCTTTCACACTAGAATCCTGTGATAAAATGAAGCCCAGAATGGAAATATAAAAGGTTTAGATATAATTTAATGTAACAATCTCAATACTACTTTGGATTATTATGCACGTTTAAAAATGTAGGACACATTAGCGCGTCAGTCTAGGTTAGTTTAGCGCGTCATTATATTTTTCAAAACATTGCAGACTTTTATTTTGAAAGGAATTTGTATTTGCGCCACTCTTGTATTTGCCCAGAAAGTTGTCCTGTGAAAACACACGCGCCTAAAAACAACGTTTTATCAAACCCTTTATTCACATTTTTCACACTAGAATCCTGTGAGAATATAAAGCCCAGAATGGAAATATAAAAGGTTTAGATATAATTTAATGTAACAATCTCAATACTACTTTGGATTATTATGCACGTTTAAAAATGTAGGACACATTAGAGCGTCAGTCTAGGTTAGTTTAGCGCATCATTATATTTTTCAAAACATTGCCGACTTTTATTTTGAAAGGGATTTGCATTTGCGCGAACTCTCGTATTTGCCCAGACAGATCGCCTGTGAAAACACACCCGCCTATAAACACCGTTTTATCAAACCCTTTATTCACATCTTTCACACTAGAATCCTGTGATAAAAAAAGCCCAGAATGGAAATATAAAAGGTTTAGATATAATTTAATGTAACAATCTCAATACTACTTTGGATTATTATGCACGTTTAAAAATGTAGGACACATTAGAGCGTCAGTCTAGGTTATTTTAGCGCGTCATTATATTTTTCAAAATATTGCCGACTTTTATTTTGAAAGGGATTTGTATTTGCGCGAACTCTCGTATTTGCCCAGACAGATCTCCTGTGAAAACACACCCGCCTAAAAACAACGTTTTATCAAACCCTTTATTCACATCTTTCACACTAGAATCCTGTGAGAATATAAAGCTAGAATGGAAATATAAAAGGTTTAGATATAATTTAATGTAACAATCTCAATACTACTTTGGATTATTATGCACGTTTAAAAATGTAGGACACATTAGAGCGTCAGTCTAGGTTAGTTTAGCGCGTCATTATATTTTTCAAAACATTGCCGACTTTTATTTTGAAAGGGATTTGTATTTGCGCGAACTCTCATATTTGCCCAGACAGATCTCCTGTGAAAACACACGCCTAAAAACAACGTTTTATCAAACCCTTTATTCACATCTTTCACACTAGAATCCTGTGAGAATATAAAGCCCAGAATGGAAATATAAAAGGTTTAGATATAATTTAATGTAACAATCTCAATACTACTTTGGATTATTATGCACGTTTAAAAATGTAGGACACATTAGCGCGTCAGTCTAGGTTAGTTTAGCGCGTCATTATATTTTTCAAAACATTGCAGACTTTTATTTTGAAAGGAATTTGTATTTGCGCCACTCTTGTATTTGCCCAGACAGATATCCTTGGAAAAAACATTCGCCTAAAAACACCGTTTTATCAAACCCTTTATTCACATCTTTCACACTAGAATCCTGTGATAATATAAAGCCCAGAATGGAAATATAAAAGGTTTAGATATAATTTAATGTAACAATCTCAATACTACTTTGGATTATTATGCACGTTTAAAAATGTAGGACACATTAGAGCGTCAGTCTAGGTTAGTTTAGCGCGTCATTATATTTTTCAAAACATTGCCGACTTTTATTTTGAAAGGGATTTGCATTTGCGCCAACTCTCGTATTTGCCCAGACAGATCTCCTGTGAAACTACACCCATCTAAAAACACAGTTTTATCAAACCCTTTATTCACATCTTTCACACTAGAATCCTGTGAGAATATAAAGCCCAGAATGGAAATATAAAAGGTTTAGATATAATTTAATGTAAAAATCTCAATACTACTTTGGATTATTATGCACGTTTAAAAATGTAGGACACATTAGAGCGTCAGTCTAGGTTATTTTAGCGCATCATTATATTTTTCAAAACATTGCCGACTTTTATTTTGAAAGGGATTTGTATTTGCGCCAACTCTCGTATTTGCCCAGACAGATCTCCTGTGAAACCACACCCATCTAAAAACACCGTTTTATCAAACCCTTTATTCACATCTTTCACACTAGAATCCTGTGAGAATATAAAGCCCAGAATGGAAATATAAAAGGTTTAGATATAATTTAATGTAACAATCTCAATACTACTTTGGATTATTATGCACGTTTAAAAATGTAGGACACATTAGAGTGTCAGTCTAGGTTATTTTAGCGCGTCATTATATTTTTCAAAACATTGCCGACTTTTATTTTGAAAGGGATTTGCATTTGCGCGAACTCTCGTATTTGCCCAGACAGATCGCCTGTGAAAACACACCCGCCTATAAACACCGTTTTATCAAACCCTTTATTCACATCTTTCACACTAGAATCCTGTGATAAAATAAAGCCCAGAATGGAAATATAAAAGGTTTAGATATAATTAATTGTAACAATCTCAATACTACTTTGGATTATTATGCACGTTTAAAAATGTAGGACACATTAGAGCGTCAGTCTAGGTTAGTTTAGCGCGTCATTATATTTTTCAAAACATCGCCGACTTTTATTTTGCAAGGGATTTGCATTTGCGCGAACTCTCGTATTTGCCCTGACAGATCTCCTGTGAAACCACAAACGCCTAAAAACACCATTTTATCACACCCTTTATTCACATCTTTCACACTAGAATCCTGTGAGAATATTAAGCCCAGAATGGAAATATAGAGGTTTAGATATAATTTAATGTAACAATCTCAATACTACTTTGGATTATTATGCACGTTTAAAAATGTAGGACACATTAGAGCGTCAGTCTAGGTTAGTTTAGCGCGTCATTATATTTTTCAAAACATTGCCGACTTTTATTTTGAAAGGGATTTGTATTTGCGCGAACTCTCGTATTTGCCCAGACAGATCTCCTGTGAAAACACACCCGCCTAAAAACAACGTTTTATCAAACCCTTTATTCACATCTTTCACACTAGAATCCTGTGACAATATAAAGCCCAGAATGGAAATATAAAAGGTTTAGATATAATTTAATGTAACAATCTCAATACTACTTTGGATTATTATGCACGTTTAAAAATGTAGGACACATTAGAGCGTCAGTCTAGGTTAGTTTAGCGCGTCATTATATTTTTCAAAACATTGCCGACTTTTATTTTGAAAGGGATTTGTATTTGCGCGAACTCTCATATTTGCCCAGACAGATCTCCTGTGAAAACACACGCCTAAAAACAACGTTTTATCAAACCCTTTATTCACATCTTTCACACTAGAATCCTGTGAGAATATAAAGCCCAGAATGGAAATATAAAAGGTTTAGATATAATTTAATATAACAATCTCAATACTACTTTGAATTATTATGCACGTTTAAAAATGTAGGACACATTAGAGCGTCAGTCTAGGTTAGTTTAGCGCGTCATTATATTTTTCAAAACATCGCCGACTTTTATTTTGCAAGGGATTTGCATTTGCGCGAACTCTCGTATTTGCCCAGACAGATCTCCTGTGAAACCACAAACGCCTAAAAACACTGTTTTATCAATCCCTTTATTCACATCTTTCACACTAGAATCCTGTGAGAATATTAAGCCCAGAATGGAAATATAGAGGTTTAGATATAATTTAATGTAACAATCTCAATACTACTTTGGATTATTATGCACGTTTAAAAATGTAGGACACATTAGAGCGTCAGTCTAGGTTATTTTAGCGCGTCATTATATTTTTCAAAACATTGCCGACTTTTATTTTGAAAGGGATTTGTATTTGCGCCAACTCTCGTATTTGCCCAGACAGATCTCCTGTGAAACCACACCCATCTAAAAACACAGTTTTATCAAACCCTTTATTCACATCTTTCACACTAGAATCCTGTGAGAATATAAAGCCCAGAATGGAAATATAAAAGGTTTAGATATAATTTAATGTAACAATCTCAATACTACTTTGGATTCTTATGCACGTTTAAAAATGTAGGACACATTAGAGCGTCAGTCTAGGTTAGTTTAGCGCGTCATTATATTTTTCAAAACATTGCCGACTTTTATTTTGAAAAGGATTTGCATTTGCGCGAACTCTCGTATTTGCCCAGACAGATCGCCTGTGAAAACACACCCGCCTATAAACACCGTTTTATCAAACCCTTTAATCACATCTTTCACACTAGAATCCTGTGATAAAATAAAGCCCAGAATGGAAATATAAAAGGTTTAGATATAATTTAATGTAACAATCTCAATACTACTTTGAATTATTATGCACGTTTAAAAATGTAGGACACATTAGAGCATCAGTCTAGGTTAGTTTAGTGCGTCATTATATTTTTCAAAACATTGCCGACTTTTATTTTGAAAGGGATTTGTATTTGCGCGAACTCTCGTATTTGCCCAGACAGATCTCCTGTGAAAACACACCCGCCTAAAAACACCGTTTTATCAAACCCTTTATTCACATCTTTCACACTAGAATCCTGTGAGAATATAAAGCCCAGAATGGAAATATAAAAGGTTTAGATATAATTTAATGTAACAATCTCAATACTACTTTGGATTATTATGCACGTTTAAAAATGTAGGACACATTAGAGCGTCAGTCTAGGTTATTTTAGCGCATCATTATATTTTTCAAAACATTGCCGACTTTTATTTTGAAAGGGATTTGTATTTGCGCCAACTCTCGTATTTGCCCAGACAGATCTCCTGTGAAACCACACCCATCTAAAAACACCGTTTTATCAAACCCTTTATTCACATCTTTCACACTAGAATCCTGTGAGAATATAAAGCCCAGAATGGAAATATAAAAGGTTTAGATATAATTTAATGTAACAATCTCAATACTACTTTGGATTATTATGCACGTTTAAAAATGTAGGACACATTAGAGTGTCAGTCTAGGTTATTTTAGCGCGTCATTATATTTTTCAGGCAGCACGGTGGCTTAGTGGTTAGCACTGTTGCCTCACAGCAAGAAGGTTCCCGGTTCAATTCCCGGCCCGGTGGGTCTTTCTGTGTGGAGTTTGCATGTTCTCCCCGTGCTTGCGTGGGTTTCCTCCGGGTACTCCGGCTTCCTCCCACAGTCCAAAAACATGCAGTGTAGGTTAATTGATCATCCTAAAATTCTCCCTAGGTGTGAATGTGAGTGTGATTGGTTGTTTGTATGTGGCCCTGGATAGACTGGCGACCTGTCCAGGGTGTACCCCTGCCTTTCGCCTGATATGCGTCGGGATAGGCTCCGACAGACCCCCGTGACCCGGAAACGGATAAAGCGGGTATAGATAATGGATGGATGGATGGATTATATTTTTCAAAACATTGCCGACTTTTATTTTGAAAGGGATTTGCATTTGCGCGAACTCTCGTATTTGCCCAGACAGATCGCCTGTGAAAACACACCCGCCTATAAACACCGTTTTATCAAACCCTTTATTCACATCTTTCACACTAGAATCCTGTGATAAAATAAAGCCCAGAATGGAAATATAAAAGGTTTAGATATAATTAATTGTAACAATCTCAATACTACTTTGGATTATTATGCACGTTTAAAAATGTAGGACACATTAGAGCGTCAGTCTAGGTTAGTTTAGCGCGTCATTATATTTTTCAAAACATCGCCGACTTTTATTTTGCAAGGGATTTGCATTTGCGCGAACTCTCGTATTTGCCCTGACAGATCTCCTGTGAAACCACAAACGCCTAAAAACACCATTTTATCACACCCTTTATTCACATCTTTCACACTAGAATCCTGTGAGAATATTAAGCCCAGAATGGAAATATAGAGGTTTAGATATAATTTAATGTAACAATCTCAATACTACTTTGGATTATTATGCACGTTTAAAAATGTAGGACACATTAGAGCGTCAGTCTAGGTTAGTTTAGCGCGTCATTATATTTTTCAAAACATTGCCGACTTTTATTTTGAAAGGGATTTGTATTTGCGCGAACTCTCGTATTTGCCCAGACAGATCTCCTGTGAAAACACACCCGCCTAAAAACAACGTTTTATCAAACCCTTTATTCACATCTTTCACACTAGAATCCTGTGACAATATAAAGCCCAGAATGGAAATATAAAAGGTTTAGATATAATTTAATGTAACAATCTCAATACTACTTTGGATTATTATGCACGTTTAAAAATGTAGGACACATTAGAGCGTCAGTCTAGGTTAGTTTAGCGCGTCATTATATTTTTCAAAACATTGCCGACTTTTATTTTGAAAGGGATTTGTATTTGCGCGAACTCTCATATTTGCCCAGACAGATCTCCTGTGAAAACACACGCCTAAAAACAACGTTTTATCAAACCCTTTATTCACATCTTTCACACTAGAATCCTGTGAGAATATAAAGCCCAGAATGGAAATATAAAAGGTTTAGATATAATTTAATATAACAATCTCAATACTACTTTGAATTAATATGCACGTTTAAAAATGTAGGACACATTAGAGCGTCAGTCTAGGTTAGTTTAGCGCGTCATTATATTTTTCAAAACATCGCCGACTTTTATTTTGCAAGGGATTTGCATTTGCGCGAACTCTCATATTTGCCCAGACAGATCTCCTGTGAAAACACACGCCTAAAAACAACGTTTTATCAAACCCTTTATTCACATCTTTCACACTAGAATCCTGTGAGAATATAAAGCCCAGAATGGAAATATAAAAGGTTTAGATATAATTTAATATAACAATCTCAATACTACTTTGAATTAATATGCACGTTTAAAAATGTAGGACACATTAGAGCGTCAGTCTAGGTTAGTTTAGCGCGTCATTATATTTTTCAAAACATCGCCGACTTTTATTTTGCAAGGGATTTGCATTTGCGCGAACTCTCGTATTTGCCCAGACAGATCTCCTGTGAAACCACAAACGCCTAAAAACACTGTTTTATCAATCCCTTTATTCACATCTTTCACACTAGAATCCTGTGAGAATATTAAGCCCAGAATGGAAATATAGAGGTTTAGATATAATTTAATGTAACAATCTCAATACTACTTTGGATTATTATGCACGTTTAAAAATGTAGGACACATTAGAGCGTCAGTCTAGGTTATTTTAGCGCGTCATTATATTTTTCAAAACATTGCCGACTTTTATTTTGAAAGGGATTTGTATTTGCGCCAACTCTCGTATTTGCCCAGACAGATCTCCTGTGAAACCACACCCATCTAAAAACACAGTTTTATCAAACCCTTTATTCACATCTTTCACACTAGAATCCTGTGAGAATATAAAGCCCAGAATGGAAATATAAAAGGTTTAGATATAATTTAATGTAACAATCTCAATACTACTTTGGATTCTTATGCACGTTTAAAAATGTAGGACACATTAGAGCGTCAGTCTAGGTTAGTTTAGCGCGTCATTATATTTTTCAAAACATTGCCGACTTTTATTTTGAAAAGGATTTGCATTTGCGCGAACTCTCGTATTTGCCCAGACAGATCGCCTGTGAAAACACACCCGCCTATAAACACCGTTTTATCAAACCCTTTAATCACATCTTTCACACTAGAATCCTGTGATAAAATAAAGCCCAGAATGGAAATATAAAAGGTTTAGATATAATTTAATGTAACAATCTCAATACTACTTTGAATTATTATGCACGTTTAAAAATGTAGGACACATTAGAGCATCAGTCTAGGTTAGTTTAGTGCGTCATTATATTTTTCAAAACATTGCCGACTTTTATTTTGAAAGGGATTTGTATTTGCGCGAACTCTCGTATTTGCCCAGACAGATCTCCTGTGAAAACACACCCGCCTAAAAACACCGTTTTATCAAACCCTTTATTCACATCTTTCACACTAGAATCCTGTGAGAATATAAAGCCCAGAATGGAAATATAAAAGGTTTAGATATAATTTAATGTAACAATCTCAATACTACTTTGGATTATTATGCACGTTTAAAAATGTAGGACACATTAGAGCGTCAGTCTAGGTTATTTTAGCGCATCATTATATTTTTCAAAACATTGCCGACTTTTATTTTGAAAGGGATTTGTATTTGCGCCAACTCTCGTATTTGCCCAGACAGATCTCCTGTGAAACCACACCCATCTAAAAACACCGTTTTATCAAACCCTTTATTCACATCTTTCACACTAGAATCCTGTGAGAATATAAAGCCCAGAATGGAAATATAAAAGGTTTAGATATAATTTAATGTAACAATCTCAATACTACTTTGGATTATTATGCACGTTTAAAAATGTAGGACACATTAGAGTGTCAGTCTAGGTTATTTTAGCGCGTCATTATATTTTTCAGGCAGCACGGTGGCTTAGTGGTTAGCACTGTTGCCTCACAGCAAGAAGGTTCCCGGTTCAATTCCCGGCCCGGTGGGTCTTTCTGTGTGGAGTTTGCATGTTCACCCCGTGCTTACGTGGGTTTCCTCCGGGTACTCCGGCTTCCTCCCACAGTCCAAAAACATGCAGTGTAGGTTAATTGATCATCCTAAAATTCTCCCTAGGTGTGAATGTGAGTGTGATTGGTTGTTTGTATGTGGCCCTGGATAGACTGGCGACCTGTCCAGGGTGTACCCCTGCCTTTCGCCTGATATGCGTCGGGATAGGCTCCGACAGACCCCCGTGACCCGGAAACGGATAAAGCGGGTATAGATAATGGATGGATGGATGGATTATATTTTTCAAAACATTGCCGACTTTTATTTTGAAAGGGATTTGCATTTGCGCGAACTCTCGTATTTGCCCAGACAGATCGCCTGTGAAAACACACCCGCCTATAAACACCGTTTTATCAAACCCTTTATTCACATCTTTCACACTAGAATCCTGTGATAAAATAAAGCCCAGAATGGAAATATAAAAGGTTTAGATATAATTAATTGTAACAATCTCAATACTACTTTGGATTATTATGCACGTTTAAAAATGTAGGACACATTAGAGCGTCAGTCTAGGTTAGTTTAGCGCGTCATTATATTTTTAGAACATTGCCGACTTTTATTTTGCAAGGGATTTGCATTTGCGCGAACTCTCGTATTTGCCCTGACAGATCTCCTGTGAAACCACAAACGCCTAAAAACACCATTTTATCACACCCTTTATTCACATCTTTCACACTAGAATCCTGTGAGAATATTAAGCCCAGAATGGAAATATAGAGGTTTAGATATAATTTAATGTAACAATCTCAATACTACTTTGGATTATTATGCACGTTTAAAAATGTAGGACACATTAGAGCGTCAGTCTAGGTTAGTTTAGCGCGTCATTATATTTTTCAAAACATTGCCGACTTTTATTTTGAAAGGGATTTGTATTTGCGCGAACTCTCGTATTTGCCCAGACAGATCTCCTGTGAAAACACACCCGCCTAAAAACAACGTTTTATCAAACCCTTTATTCACATCTTTCACACTAGAATCCTGTGACAATATAAAGCCCAGAATGGAAATATAAAAGGTTTAGATATAATTTAATGTAACAATCTCAATACTACTTTGGATTATTATGCACGTTTAAAAATGTAGGACACATTAGAGCGTCAGTCTAGGTTAGTTTAGCGCGTCATTATATTTTTCAAAACATTGCCGACTTTTATTTTGAAAGGGATTTGTATTTGCGCAAACTCTCATATTTGCCCAGACAGATCTCCTGTGAAAACACACGCCTAAAAACAACGTTTTATCAAACCCTTTATTCACATCTTTCACACTAGAATCCTGTGAGAATATAAAGCCCAGAATGGAAATATAAAAGGTTTAGATATAATTTAATATAACAATCTCAATACTACTTTGAATTATTATGCACGTTTAAAAATGTAGGACACATTAGAGCGTCAGTCTAGGTTAGTTTAGCGCGTCATTATATTTTTCAAAACATCGCCGACTTTTATTTTGCAAGGGATTTGCATTTGCGCGAACTCTCGTATTTGCCCAGACAGATCTCCTGTGAAACCACAAACGCCTAAAAACACTGTTTTATCAATCCCTTTATTCACATCTTTCACACTAGAATCCTGTGAGAATATTAAGCCCAGAATGGAAATATAGAGGTTTAGATATAATTTAATGTAACAATCTCAATACTACTTTGGATTATTATGCACGTTTAAAAATGTAGGACACATTAGAGCGTCAGTCTAGGTTATTTTAGCGCGTCATTATATTTTTCAAAACATTGCCGACTTTTATTTTGAAAGGGATTTGTATTTGCGCCAACTCTCGTATTTGCCCAGACAGATCTCCTGTGAAACCACACCCATCTAAAAACACAGTTTTATCAAACCCTTTATTCACATCTTTCACACTAGAATCCTGTGAGAATATAAAGCCCAGAATGGAAATATAAAAGGTTTAGATATAATTTAATGTAACAATCTCAATACTACTTTGGATTCTTATGCACGTTTAAAAATGTAGGACACATTAGAGCGTCAGTCTAGGTTAGTTTAGCGCGTCATTATATTTTTCAAAACATTGCCGACTTTTATTTTGAAAAGGATTTGCATTTGCGCGAACTCATGATTTGCCCAGACAGATCGCCTGTGAAAACACACCCGCCTATAAACACCGTTTTATCAAACCCTTTATTCACATCTTCCACACTAGAATCCTGTGAGAATATAAAGCCCAGAATGGAAGTATAAAAGGTTTAGATATAATTTAATGTAACAATCTCAATACTACTTTGGATTATTATGCACGTTTAAAAATGTAGGACACATTAGAGTGTCAGTCTAGGTTAGTTTAGCGCGTCATTATATTTTTCAAAACATTGCCAACTTTTATTTTGAAAGAGATTTGTATTTGCGCCAACTCTCGTATTTGCCCAGACAGATCTCCTGTGAAACCACACCCACCTATAAACTCCGTTTTATCAAACCCTTTATTCACATCTTTCACACTAGAATCCTGTGAGAATATAAAGCCCAGAATGGAAATATAAAAGGTTTAGATATAATTTAATGTAACAATCTCAATACTACTTTGGATTATTATGCACGTTTAAAAATGTAGGACACATTAGAGTGTCAGTCTAGGTTAATTTAGCGCGTCATTATATTTTTCAAAACATTGCCGACTTTTATTTTGAAAGCGATTTGCATTTGCGCGAACTCTCGTATTTGCCCAGACAGATCGCCTGTGAAAACACACCCGCCTATAAACACCGTTTTATCAAACCCTTTAATCACATCTTTCACACTAGAATCCTGTGATAAAATAAAGCCCAGAATGGAAATATAAAAGGTTTAGATATAATTTAATGTAACAATCTCAATACTACTTTGAATTATTATGCACGTTTAAAAATGTAGGACACATTAGAGCATCAGTCTAGGTTAGTTTAGTGCGTCATTATATTTTTCAAAACATTGCCGACTTTTATTTTGAAAGGGATTTGTATTTGCGCGAACTCTCGTATTTGCCCAGACAGATCTCCTGTGAAAACACACCCGCCTAAAAACACAGTTTTATCAAACCCTTTATTCACATCTTTCACACTAGAATGCTGTGAGAATATAAAGCCCAGAATGGAAATATAAAAGGTTTAGATATAATTTAATGTAACAATCTCAATACTACTTTGGATTATTATGCACGTTTAAAAATGTAGGACACATTAGAGCGTCAGTCTAGGTTAGTTTAGCGCGTCATTATATTTTTCAAAACATCGCCGACTTTTATTTTGCAAGGGATTTGCATTTGCGCGAACTCTCGTATTTGCCCTGACAGATCTCCTGTGAAACCACAAACGCCTAAAAACACCATTTTATCACACCCTTTATTCACATCTTTCACACTAGAATCCTGTGAGAATATTAAGCCCAGAATGGAAATATAGAGGTTTAGATATAATTTAATGTAACAATCTCAATACTACTTTGGATTATTATGCACGTTTAAAAATGTAGGACACATTAGAGCGTCAGTCTTGGTTAGTTTAGCGCGTCATTATATTTTTCAAAACATTGCCGACTTTTATTTTGAAAGGGATTTGTATTTGCGCGAACTCTCGTATTTGCCCAGACAGATCTCCTGTGAAAACACACGCCTAAAAACAACATTTTATCAAACCCTTTATTCACATCTTTCACACTAGAATCCTGTGAGAATTTCATTGCATTGTATCTTGCTAATTCTATGGAGGAGGAAGAAGAGAATCCTGCTTTGTTTTGCACCTCACCATTGAGGGCGCTGTAGGCTGGGTGGGTAACGCATTGCGTCACTTCCTGTTTGTTGTTCGCGGTCTGTGTCTGTCTGCATGGCGTTACGGGCTCTGATTCTTCGATTCTTTATACTCTGATTTTAGTTTGTTTTGATAATAAACCACTACATCATGTAAACTTCTCTTTGAATCGAGCACTTGTACTTTTTCTCTTATTTAACCTTCATTTCCACCAGTCACCGGTACATGTACCGTCTCCTGTCCTCTCAGCATGGCCTCCTCTCCCACCGTTTCTCCTTCTTACTGCTCAGTGTGTGAAATGTTCAGTTATTCCTCTGCCTCATTTAGTGAAGACGGTAAGTGTATAAAATGTAGTTTGTTTGTAGCTTTGGAGGCGAGGCTCAGTGAGTTAGAGTTCCGGTTCCGCCAAATGGACGATAGTCCGGTAGACTCGGTAGCTCGTCAGGCTGAAGTAGCGGCGGACCGGCCAGGTGCAGCTGCTGGTAGCCGCCCCCCTGCGGCCCCCGAGCAGCCGGGCAGTCAGGGCGGCTGGGTGACGGTTCGGAGGAAGCGTAGTCCCAAAAGGCGCATGGAACATCACCATTCGCTTCACGTGTCTAACCGTTTTTCCCCACTCAGCGACACACCCGCTGAGAAACTGACCTTGGTGATTGGCGACTCTATTTTGAGGCATGTGAGGCCGACTCCAGCGACCATAGTTAGGTTCATCCCGGGGGCCAGAGCGGCGACGTCGAAGCAAACTTGAAGCTGCTGGCAAAGGGTAATCGTAAATACAGTAAAGTTATCATCCATGTTGGCGCTAATGACACCCGGCTACGCCAGTCGGAGGTCACTAAAATTAATATTGTCTTAGTGTGTAACTACGCCAAAACCATGTCGGACTCCGTAGTTTTCTCTGGTCCCCTCCCCAATCTGACCGGTGATGACATGTTTAGCCGCATGTTGTCGCTCCGTCGCTGGTTGTCTCGGTGGTTTCAGAAAACGACGTGGCCTTTATTGACAATTGGAAGACGTTTTGGGGAAAGCCTGGTCTGCTTAGAAGAGACGGCATTCATCCCACCCGGGATGGTGCAGCTCTTATCTCTAGAAATCTGGCTGATATTATTAGATCCACCCCCTGACAATCCAGGGTCCAGGCCGGGGTGCAGAGCTGCAGTCTTACACGCTTCTCTGCTGCTTCTCGAGGACTTTTGCCTGCCAATAAAAAGGTAGAAGTAAATGATGTAATTGGAGATTCTAACGAGGTGCCAAGTAAAATAGATTTAGTATCGATTCCCCGTCCTCCAAATGTTCACCAAGCGCGAAGTAATAGAGGCGTTAACCAAAATAACCTCGTAAAAATAAAAACAAATACGCATTTAGTGCGAACTAAAGACCAAACAATTAGATGCGGATTACTAAATATACGATCTTTAAGCTCCAAGTCTCTATTAGTATACGATCTAATTACTGAGACCCGGAGTGACATTTTCTGCTTAACAGAAACGTGGCTCCAAGAGGAAGAGTTTGTTAGTTTAAATGAATCAACGCCGTCCAGTTACTTTAATTATCATATTCCTCGAATCACAGGTCGAGGTGGAGGAGTAGCGGCGATCTACGACTCCAGTCTTCAGATAAAATCCAAACCTAAATGCGATTATAATACGTTTGAAAGCCTCACGCTTAGCTTAAAACTGCCAAGCTGGAAATCAGAGAAGCCAGTCTTGTTGGTGGTAGTTTACCGGCCTCCTGCTGGAGCTTATCTGGAGTTTCTGTCTGAGTTCTCAGATTTCTTATCTAGTTTATTGATCAGTTCAGATAAAGTCATCATAGTGGGCGACTTTAACATTCATATGGATGTTGACAACGACAGTCTTAAGTTGGCTTTTGATTCTCTTCTAGAATCGATGGGGATTTTACAAAAGGTTAACGAACCGACGCATTGTCTTAATCATACTCTTGATCTGGTCCTCGCCTACGGTGTAGAACTTGATAATCTGTTAGTGTCACATGTAAACTCCCTCCTATCCGACCACTATTTAATAACGTTTGAATTCAACATTGTCAACGTTACATATAATAGGAGGAATTACTTTAGCAGGTGTCTATCCAATAAAGCTATCACTAAATTTAGGGAGGCCATTGGACTTCATCTTCCTACAGAGGAACATAGTGAAGCAATTGAGGGCTGTGACCTCGGTTCTAACCCTGCAGACGTTGATTTCCTTGTCGGTAGCACTGCAGATGTGTTGCACTCAGCTTTAGATGTAGTTGCTCCTTTGAGAAAGAGGGTCTCTAACCGTAGGAGCTTAACTCCCTGGTTTAACTCACATATTCGTATGTTAAAACAGAAAGTGCGTAAAATAGAAAGAAAGTGGTACTCTAGTAGATCTGTAGATATTTATTATGCATGGAAAGATAGTCTAATAGTGTATAAAAAAGCGCTTCGCAAAGCTAGAACAGCCTATTATTCAGTGTTAATAGAGGATAATAAAAATAACCCACGTTTTCTGTTCAGCACTGTAGCCAGGCTGACAAAGAGCCACAACTCTGTTGATCCGTGCATCCCTGCAGCTCTCAGTAGTGAAGACTTTATGAGCTTCTTTAGCAATAAAATTGTCAGAATTAGAGAGGAAATCGGCCAGACCCTCCCGGCAGTGGCTGTGGGCATTTCTTCAACCTCGGCGACTCCCTTATGCTCTGACCTGACTCTAGACTGTTTTGTTCCTGTTGACCTCTCTGAGCTGACTTCAGTCGTCAATGGATCTAAATCATCCACGTGTCTGTTAGACCCAATCCCAACTCGACTACTTAAAAATATTTTCTCTCTTATTGGACCGACAATACTGAAACAGATCAACTTGACCCTAGTCTTAGGATATGTGCCACAGGCTTTTAAAGTCGCAGTAATCAAACCATTACTTAAAAAACCCTCTCCTGACCCAGACATTTTAGCTAACTATAGACCAATTTCCAACCTACCATTTACCTCTAAAATTCTGGAAAGGGTAGTTGCAAGCCAGCTGTGTGACCATTTGTATAGAAATGATCTATTTGAAATTTTTCAGTCAGGGTTCAGAATGCATCATAGCACAGAAACAGCACTGGTTCGAGTCTCGAATTACCTTATTATGGCCTCAGATAATGGGTTAGTGTCCATACTGGTTCTGCTGGACCTCAGCGCTGCTTTTGATACTATAGATCACAGCATTTTACTGCAGAGGCTAGAGTATGTTGTTTAAAGGGACAGATTAAAGGGACAGCTCTAGATTGGTTTAAATCATATCTGTCTGATAGATTCCAGTTTGTTCATGTTCATGAGGTTTCTTCCGTACAGACGAGGGTCTGCTATGGTGTCCCGCAGGGTTCAGTGCTAGGGCCACTCCTGTTCAGTTTATACATGCAGCCCTTGGGAAGTATTATCCGGAACCACGGCATTAATTTTCATTGTTATGCTGATGATACGCAGCTGTATCTGTCTATGAAGCCAGATGAAACAGAACCATTAGACAAACTTCAGATGTGTATTAAGGACATCAAGGACTGGATGTCCAGAAATGTTTTGCTACTAAATTCTGATAAAACAGAAGTTGTTGTTTGTGGTCCCAAACAGCTTAGGAAGGGATTAGATGGTCTTGCGATGGCCTCCAGTAAAACTGTGCGAAACCTTGGTGTTATATTCGATCAGGATTTGTCATTTAAACAGCATATTAATCAGGTTTGTAAAACTGCGTTTTTCCACCTCCGTAATATCGCAAAGATTAGGAGCATCCTCTCGCAGAGTGATGACGAAAAACTGGTTCATGCGTTCGTATCTTCTAGACTAGATTACTGTAACGTGTTGTTGGCTGGATGTCCAAGTAATTCTCTGAACAGCCTCCAGCTGATCCAAAATGGAGCAGCGCGAGTGCTGACAGGAACCAACAAGGGAGACCGCGTCTCTCCAGTTTTAGCTTCCCTCCATTGGCTCCCTGTAAAATTTAGAATCCAATTGAAAATTTTATTACTGGCATATAAAGGTCCAAAATGGCCTAGCGCCGCGATATTTGCAAGACCTGATAGTACCGTACGTTCCTAATAGAGCTCTCCGTTCTCAGGGTGCAGGTTTACTTGTAGTTCCTAGAAGATCCAGATGTAGATTTGGAGGACGGCTTTCTGTTATCAGGCACCATCACTATGGAACCAACTTCCAGTGTGGGTTAAGGAGGCTGATACCACCTCCACCTTTAAAACTAAACTTAAAACGTTTCTCTTTAATACAGCATATAGTTAGTGTACATTTAGTACCTTAATGTGTCAGGCCCAGTAGTCAAAGCTGCAGCTACAGGACCAGATTAGAGCAGCTCATTTTAAACAGCTTCGGTGTAGATATGCTGCTATAGGCCTCTGCTGCAGGGGGGCACCAACATGATCCACTGAGTGGTGCCTTTCACCTTCTCTGTTTCTCTTTGTCTTCTCTGTCTCTTCTTCACCTCAACCCTCAGTTATTAACAATATCCCATAAACTTAATTGTGGTCCATTGTTCTTGTAGTTTGTTGTGCTTGTCTGGCCCTTCTTTTCCTCTTCTTTGCATGTCCTGCGGACCAGAGCCTCAGGAGCTGCTTGCTGACCTGCAGCTCCACCTCTGACCATCCCAGTGTCTGTCTTCACCTGTCTGTATGGATGTCTGTTGGATACTTGCTGACATCCCGACCTGCAGTCCTCATCCCCTTGGATCACCGTCTATCCATATATCACCCATATACACAGAAGTCTAATTGGACTACTGATGATAGTTACTATTGTATCCTGTCTTGTACCTTTGACGGTGTCTCTATGTGTCTATTCTTTCTTATTTCTTGCTCTACCCGGCTGGCCTTCGGCAGGAGGGTCCCCCCTCATGAGCCAGGTCCTGCTCAAGGTTTCTTCCCTCTTAAAGGGGAGTTTTTCCTTGCCACTGTTTGGCTTAAGGTTTTTCTTCCACTAGGGGAGTTTTTACCTGCCGCTGTTTATGTAGTAATTGCTCGGGGGTCATGTTCTGGTCTCTGGAAAGAGCCTAGAGACAACTTGTGTTGTAATAGACGCTATATAAATAAAATTGAATTGAATATAAAGCCCAGAATGGAAATATAAAAGGTTTAGATATAATTTAATGTAACAATCTCAATACTACTTTGGATTATTATGCACGTTTAAAAATGTAGGACACATTAGAGCGTCAGTCTATGTTAGTTTAGCGCGTCATTATATTTTTCAAAACATTGCCAACTTTTATTTTGAAATGATCTCGTATTTTCCCAGACAGATCTCCTGTGAAACCACACCAGTCTAAAAACACCGTTTTATCAAACCCTTTATTCACATCTTTCACACTAGAATCCTTATTTACGTTCAGGGTTGCTCTTGAAAGTGACCTGAGGCCAAAGGGATGAAGTATTCTCTGGCAAACTGGTACACATCTCCTGGTTTCTTAAAGAGCAGGAACTGCAAGAAGTCTGATATGAGGGCTCGGATCTGTGGGTGATGTCCCAGGTATGAGGCATGGTCCGCCTGCAGCTCCTTCTGCAACATCAGAGTACCATTCACGCTCTGCCCAAAACATCATTATTTAATAGTAGATTTGGTCTGAATAAAAACTGTGACCAAGAAGCCAACACTTCTTTAATGTATGAGAACACGAGTAGTCACCCTTCTTTCCAGGAATTCAGAGCACATCTGCATGTCTTCTTCCCACACAAGGGATGTCTTCTCAAAACCTAATGCAAAGATACACACAGTGATATCAATTCAGTGACAGCGGCCGTTTTTGCTGCCTGAGAATACTTACATCTCTCTGTCTGTGATGGCCACTGCAGAAGCCTCACTGTGACTGGTGATCCCACCTGGACTCCACTGGCTAAGTGTCTAAGAGAAACAAAACATCAAGCACTATATTTATCACTGAGTTACAAAGAACCAACACTGTGAATACACTCATCGGCCAGTCTACACAGTATTACTCTGCTCAGTATCAGCCTCAGTGAAGATGACGGTATGTAATGCACCCATGCAAGGAAAAACAGCTCAAAGCAACAAAATGACAGACAATGGGTTTGACCTTCTTGGCTTCCTCTCACAAAGATATGGATTTTTCTTAACACAACTTTATATTAGCAGAGCAAAACCTTCATGCAAATTTACATTCTTAGATTTTCCAGATTTTGATGTAAAGTTTGTTTGGCCCGTCACCTGTGCAGGGGGGGTATTAATTCACTTCAGCCTGTAACTGCCACAAAAGGTCTGTTACAAGCAAACGTCTCGCCACGCTGACCAGTGAGACCCGGAGGTGCTGCTAATCTGGTTGCTGAGCTCACCCATCATCCAGAAAGTAGCATTGCCAGGTGGTGGAGATGCCCTCCAAAGGGTGAATGACCCTCTGCACGCCAAATACTTCCAGGACCTCACCATCAGCTCCCAGCTGCTTCAGACCCAGCTCACTCTGAGCACACACCAAACATGATCATATTTTACTGCTCTAGTAAGTCACTGATGAACCAGGATGGCATAGTCGCATTACTTACATAGGTATTATGGATTATGTGAAACTGTTGGTCCAAGGAGACAAAGATCATGTGCTTTGGCACCTTCTTCCTCAGAGCAAAGAGACGCATCAGCAGCAGGTGGGAACCCTCAGTGAGCAGCCCTCTCAGCAAGGAAATGGGATAAGAGAGAACCTTCTTTGTCATTTCCTGCCCACACACACACAAGGAAAACAAAAGAAGCAATATGTGGCAGCTCCGCAGAAGTAGATTTCTTCTGGAAATCCCAAGAGCCAACTTTTGACGAAGACAACCAGGAAATATCAAAAGTTGCAGTTCCTCCACTGACCACTGGGGCCTTGCTCCAAAAGTGGGTCATTCTCCATGTTACAATGTGCAACTTTGCAGCAGAAATAAACATATATGCAACCAGGTTAAAAAAATAAAAGCTTTGGTCAGCTAAGTGCATGGTCATTAATGATATCACCCCTGAATTGTAATGCGATACGAAAGGTCACATTGTAAATATTTGGCAGCAGCTCCAGAGCTCCTCTGGTGTGGATCAGGTCTGAATAATGGTGGACTGGTGTAATAAGGTCATATTATGTGCAACAGATGTCCAGTATTTCTGTTCTGTTAATTCAGAGATTCCTACCTCTCCAATGGTGGTAACTGTATTGATCACCATCTGACCATCACGTTGCTCCATATGATACCTCCTGTCTACACTGTGATCCTCTAGCTGAAGGCGTGTTAAAGGTAAAAGAATGCAACATTAAAACATATGTAATGTTACCACACACACACACACACACACACACACACACACACACACACACACACACACACACACACACACACACACACACACACACACATATACACATGCACACACATCACACATATAATTGTTAAATGGGTTTCAGATGGGCAGGCTGTAATAGCTGACCTGGACATACTCATGGTAGTCTTCCTCCAAGACCTCGAGCTCAGCAGTTAGGAAGCCTTGCATTATTGAAGAGGGCAGAAAAACACAAGTATTACAGTAGTACAGCTGTAAGTAGGCTCAGAAACGGAGATCATTTTACCCCTACTTGCTTCTGTGTGCCACCACCTGTCACTGTGGATCCGCAGGGGACCCCATCACAGGCTCCCCGGCTCTGAGCCTGCAGCATCACGCAGGGCTGCAGGCCTCTGTGGGAAAACTGCACCGTGACGCTGATCGTACCCAGGTCTCCGTCGTCCTCCAGCGCCAGAGATTCTGCAAACGCACACTTCTGCAGCTCTGCAGGCTCTGTTAGAAACGGAAGGTGTGCACATGTACATGAACACCTTCATCTGTTTGTTTTTTGTTTTCAGAAAGGGTGCTCTCGTTAAATCATGTTTTCTCGCCTGTTACTTATTAAATCAAACAACTCCAGATGGCCCACTAAGAGGTTGCTGTAAACTCATTGGACAGTCCAGACTCCGCTCACCGATGCTGCTCATGAACGTGACAGCGTCCTCCGAGGCTCTCAGCTCCTGCTCGTGTTTGGCTTCTTCAGTCATCGCTTTGGCAACGAAAGTGGCGCCGTCGTCGATTGTCAATTCTGTCTTTTCTTTTTTAACAGCGTATTCCGCTAAAATCCTGTTAGTCAACACGAATGATAACTTGTGTTTTTTTCCGTGTGGCTTTTGTTTTCGAGCAAGTGAAAGAGACGAGGACGAGCGCGTCTGAGTTGTCATAGAAACGACGCTGCAGCAGTAGGACAACGTGGAAACGCGCGCAGCGTCACGTGTGAAGCAGTAAGTGAAGAGAAATAAGATCACAAAGGCTGTGAGGAAGTGGTCTATTTTAATATTTTCTTTACATCCCAAAATGTTAATTTTGAAGTAACTGTCACTATTTTCTAAACAGTAACTGTTTAGAAAAAACTTTTCTTTTAAAACACAAGATCTACTTTTATTCTATTTACTCCATCTAAATGTTATATATGTATATATATATATATATATATATATATATATATATATATATATATATATATATATATATATATATATATATATATATATATATGTGTGTGTGTGTGTGTGTGTGTGTGTGTGTGTGTGTGTGTGTGTGTGTAGTAACATTACATATGTTTTAATGTTGCATTCTTTTACCTTTAACACGCCTTCAGCTAGAGGATCACAGTGTAGACAGGAGGTATCATATGGAGCAACGTGATGGCCAGATGGTGATCAATACAGTTACCACCATTGGAGAGGTAGGAATCTCTGAATTAACAGAACAGAAATACTGGACATCTGTTGCACATAATATGACCTTATTACACCAGTCCACCATTATTCAGACCTGATCCACACCAGAGGAGCTCTGGAGCTGCTGCCAAATATTTACAATGTGACCTTCCATTTCGCATTACAATTCAGGGGTGATATCATTAATGACCATGCACTTAGCTGACCAAAGCTTTTATTTTTTTAACCTGGTTGCATATATGTTTATTTCTGCTGCAAAGTTGCACATTGTAACATGGAGAATGACCCACTTTTGGAGCAAGGCCCCAGTGGTCAGTGGAGGAACTGCAACTTTTGATATTTCCTGGTTGTCTTCGTCAAAAGTTGGCTCTTGGGATTTCCAGAAGAAATCTACTTCTGCGGAGCTGCCACATATTGCTTCTTTTGTTTTCCTTGTGTGTGTGTGGGCAGGAAATGACAAAGAAGGTTCTCTCTTATCCCATTTCCTTGCTGAGAGGGCTGCTCACTGAGGGTTCCCACCTGCTGCTGATGCGTCTCTTTGCTCTGAGGAAGAAGGTGCCAAAGCACATGATCTTTGTCTCCTTGGACCAACAGTTTCACATAATCCATAATACCTATGTAAGTAATGCGACTATGCCATCCTGGTTCATCAGTGACTTACTAGAGCTATAAAATATGATCATGTTTGGTGTGTGCTCAGAGTGAGCTGGGTCTGAAGCAGCTGGGAGCTGATGGTGAGGTCCTGGAAGTATTTGGCGTGCAGAGGGTCATTCACCCTTTGGAGGGCATCTCCACCACCTGGCAATGCTACTTTCTGGATGATGGGTGAGCTCAGCAACCAGATTAGCAGCACCTCCGGGTCTCACTGGTCAGCGTGGCGAGACGTTTGCTTGTAACAGACCTTTTGTGGCAGTTACAGGCTGAAGTGAATTAATACCCCCCCTGCACAGGTGACGGGCCAAACAAACTTTACATCAAAATCTGGAAAATCTAAGAATGTAAATTTGCATGAAGGTTTTGGGAAGCCAAGAAGATCAAACCCATTGTCTGTCATTTTGTTGCTTTGAGCTGTTTTTCCTTGCATGGGTGCATTACATACCGTCATCTTCACTGAGGCTGATACTGAGCAGAGTAATACTGTGTAGACTGGCCGATGAGTGTATTCACAGTGTTGGTTCTTTGTAACTCAGTGATAAATATAGTGCTTGATGTTTTGTTTCTCTTAGACACTTAGCCAGTGGAGTCCAGGTGGGATCACCAGTCACAGTGAGGCTTCTGCAGTGGCCATCACAGACAGAGAGATGTAAGTATTCTCAGGCAGCAAAAACGGCCGCCGTCACTGAATTGATATCACTGTGTGTATCTTTGCATTAGGTTTTGAGAAGACATCCCTTGTGTGGGAAGAAGACATGCAGATGTGCTCTGAATTCCTGGAAAGAAGGGTGACTACTCGTGTTCTCATACATTAAAGAAGTGTTGGCTTCTTGGTCACAGTTTTTATTCAGACCAAATCTACTATTAAATAATGATGTTTTGGGCAGAGCGTGAATGGTACTCTGATGTTGCAGAAGGAGCTGCAGGCGGACCATGCCTCATACCTGGGACATCACCCACAGATCCGAGCCCTCATATCAGACTTCTTGCAGTTCCTGCTCTTTAAGAAACCAGGAGATGTGTACCAGTTTGCCAGAGAATACTTCATCCCTTTTGCCTCAGGTCATTTTCAAGAGCAACCCTGAACGTAAATAAGGATTCTAGTGTGAAAGATGTGAATAAAGGGTTTGATAAAACGGTGTTTTTAGACTGGTGTGGTTTCACAGGAGATCTGTCTGGGAAAATACGAGATCATTTCAAAATAAATGTCGGCAATGTTTTGAAAAATATAATGACGCGCTAAACTAACCTAGACTGACGCTCTAATGTGTCCTACATTTTTAATAATCATCCAAATAATAATCCAAAGTAGTATTGAGATTGTTACATTAAATTATATCTAAACCTTTTATATTTTATATATTTTATATTTCCATTCTGGGCTTTATATTCTCAAAGCTTTTATTCTATAAGGGAAAAAAAAGCGCTTGTTTCCTCTTAAAGTGAAAGAGCCACACAGTTAAAAGGCCACAGTTTAGATCACACCTATACACACACACGCAGACACGCACACACATATTTATATTGCTCTCAGACCCACTTTTCATCTCATCGGGGTGTTTGCTGACACAGACAGTTGCGTCGTCGACGGAGGTAAGACGTTTGTCTCTTAAACAAAGTTTTTCTTTTTTTTATTCTGATCATTCTTGTCAGTGTGCACCTGCTGTATGTACGATGCACACCGAAATTAGTCTCTGCTTTTAACCCATCAACTAGTTTCACTAGTGAGCAATCGGGATGCTAGCCCCCGGGGAGCAATTGGGAGCTTAGGGCCCCCAGTTAGGGGCTTAGGCCCCCATTGATTTACCATTGTGGGCAGCCCTGGGCTTGAACCTGGGTCCTCCACGTCCAAGCCCACCACTGTAACCAGTAGGCCAGTTCAGACTGTTGTGTAAAAGCAACGTCAGATACGTTTATCTGTATTTAATAGTTGCAAACATTCATAAGTGAAGATTTTAGAGTTTTAGAGATTTTAGAGTTCGCGCAAATTTAAATCCCTTTCAAAATAAAAGTCGGCAATGTTTTGAAAAATATAATGACGCGCTAAAGTAACATAGACTGACGCTCTAATGTGTCCTACATTTTTAAACTTGCATAATAATCCAAAGTAGTATTGATATTGTTACATTAAATTATATCTAAATATTTTATATTTCCATTCTGGGCTTTATATTCTCACAGCTTTTATTCTGTAAGGAAAAACACATAACAAGGAGGAGCCACAACTGACGCCACAATTACAAAACAAAAACAGACACACACACACACACACACACAAAAGTGGGTCTGAGAGGTTGTTAAAATAATTATACATATACAGCATATATATATGATATATATATAATCTATAATATATATATATGATATATATATTATATATATAGATCTATATATCTCATATCTCTATTATCTCATCCCCTATCAATACTTCTCCCATAATTTATCTATATCATATATTATAATATCATTATATCTATATCATTCTACATATTATATCATCTATCTCTATCTCTCTATCCTTCTTTCTCCTTCTCTCATCTCTTCATCTATCCTTCTTTTATACGTATCTATTCTCTCTCCTCTTCTCTACTCTTCTCTCTCTCTCTTCCTTCTCCTTTCTACTCTCCTCCTATATCCTCCATTCTCTCTCTCTCTCTCTCTCTCTCTCTCTCTCTCTCATCTCTCTCTCTCTCTCTCTCTCTCTCTCATCTATCTCTCTCTCCTTCTTTTCCCCCGCTTCTCCGACCCACTTTTCATCTCATCGGGGTGTTTGCTGACACAGACAGTTGCGTCGTCGTCGACGGAGGTAAGACGTTTGTCTCTTAACTGTTAACGTTTCCCACCGCAGTTGGGGACGTAAAACAAAGTCAGATACGTTTATCTGTATTTAATAGTTGCAAACATTCATAAGTGAAGATTTTACCGTGTTTAAGTTACAGTTTGGGTGGAGAAGCCAACTTTTTAGTGACGTCAGTTTGACGATATGAAATGTATAAAGTTAAAAATAGCACAGTAGTTAAAATTAGGTACAGGGTCATTCCTGTCATTTATTAATAGTTACGTATTTTAAATTGAACCGAAATATATTTTAACCTTTGGTGGGGGTTAAACGGTATGAAAAAGAACCGAACAAGTCAAGATAGATAAAGTTTCTTTATTGATCCCAGACTGGAATTTCCTGTGTCTCAGCAGAGTGGTTGGGAATACTGCAGAGGATATGCATAAAACTATAAAACTGAACACAACAGAAGATTAATACCAGGTACAAGGGTTATCTGTTTGTAAAACAATACAAAAGCAGTTGCCAGATCACCTCCCTGTGAGGGTGTGCAAAATTTCACTTAAAATCTGAATAAGAGACACAAGAGTTGGACAAAGGTGAACCGTTGTAGTGTCAAATTCAGTCAAAAGGGGGGAAAATGAGGGTTTCTCATATAACACAAATCGTTGAAAATAAACACATGAAACTTGTGCTCCAAAAAAAAGGTTGATTTCCTGTAAGGATGTCGGGCCGCTTGAAGGTGGTGTAACCGAGTCGTTAAGAAGGTGGCGTGTGCTCATGGCAGTATGGTTCCAGGGCCACACGCTGAACCTTGAAGTTGCCTGCTTGTGTGATGTAAAGACTTTCAGCACACTTGTTTTGGTAATTGCCCGTGGATTTCAGCTGTTTGTTCTCCTGACAGCTTCCGTGTTGCTGTGCCGGTGGAGCCGACCAGATGGACAGGCACATTCTCAACTCCATATCTGAGGAGCTGGACTCCTCTGACGTGGCGGGGCTTTGCTTCTTGTGTAGTGATGTAATCAAAAGGAAGCGCCTGGAAGGGGTGAGAACCGCATTTCGACAGTTGTCTTTGGATCTGCCTCAGTGGGAGGTTTTAAAAAATGTGCATCACATCAGATCTGTCTCCATGCAGTCACATTCGTACATGGACATGTGGATTTTTCCTCCTGGAAGTGGATCATTGTTTGCATGTTTCTTGGATTTTCTCATACAGATTGAGGACGCAAAGAAGCTCTTCTTGAGACTTGAGGAAAAAGCGTTGCTTGAGAACCGTTCTTTCCTCTCTCAGCTGCTCAAGACGATACATCGAGCCGATCTCCTCAACCTCCTGCAGACTGACAACAGGCAGATGGAGGAAACGGATGCTAACCCGATCCTGTCTGATTACAGGTAAGACAAAAACATCCGAACAGCACACGTGCAGGTTCCAGTGTCATTGCTCTTGCTTTCAACCTCCCGCTTGTCTCCTCCACTCTTTCGCTCTCTCCCTCAGAGTGATGCTGTACAACATATACGAGGACATGACCAAGGAGAACCTTGAAAACATGAAATATTTGCTGAGCAGCGACCTGGGCAGAAGGCAGCTGGAGATGAGCAAGGTAAGCTCACTCCCAGACACTTTCACTCCTCACAGCCTCACGTTCTGCCTTTGGTACAAGTGCTTCATGCATTAAAAGTCTTTTCTTTTAATGTGTGTTTGACAGGGAAATTTGTTGTGACATTTAAAATGCCAAAATCAAAGGTCAGCAGTAATTGTGATCACCTTATAAAGATGATAGAAATGATTTAATATTATTTATTAACGTTTTCCTATGTCATTCACGGAAGTCAGTAGGATAACATATCTACAAATTTAAATATCAGAACATGAGTTATTATGCTTTGTTCACTTCGATCTCATTAAGTTAAAACCACTTAGATCAGTGCTATAAAATCCAATATCATCTGTAGCCACATCAGCATTATAACCAGTTGTCCTGTCACCGTCAGGCACGTTTATTTGTAACACAGTTCAACAACGGAGATTCAAAGTGTTTTACAGAGACTAAAAAGCATGTTTTAAAGTGTAAACAAAAAGAAGAACAGATAAAATCAGTTGTTAAAATGTGATCAAGTTTTCAAACTTAAGCTTAAACGTAAAACAGTGGATTTGTTTCTTTATTCAACTTCAGCTGAGAGCAGGTGAGTCTTCAACCTGGATTTAAATAAACTGAGAGTTTCAGCTGATCTGAGGATTTCTGTGAGTTTGTTCCAGACATGTGGAGCAGAGAAGCTGAAGGAAGCTCCTCCATGTCTGGTTCTGAGTCTGGGAACTGATTAAAAACCAGATCCAGATGACCTGAAGGTCTGGAAGGTTCAGACTGGGTCAGGAGGTCACTGATGTCTCTTGGTCCTGTGAGCCGATCGAAATGCATCTACTCTTCATCATATTACGCAGCTTCTTCTGGGTTCAATATTCATTCTCAGACTATACGTCAGTTTTTACTGCAGGTTTTTTTTTTTTTCAAAAAACAATGCAAATTGTAAGAAACTATGTTTATCAGTTATTGTTAACCACACCAGAAATGAAGTGCAGACTATTTCAGAATTTTTTTGTTTTTTGTTTTTTCTCTCCTAATTAAAGACGGCGCTGGATGTATTTTTGGAAATGGAGAAGATGGGATTAATTTCTAAAAGTAACGTCCAAAAGCTCCACGAGCTGCTGCAGCAGTTTGATCAAAAACTGGCATCGAATGTGCACAACTACATGGAAGGTATAATCTCCCACCCTCCACCCTCCACCAACAACCACATGTTCCTTTAAATGTCCCATTGAATCCATTCATTAGCTCTTTTAATTCATTTTCTGCGGTCTCTAAATAGATTATGTAATGTGGTTTTGACTGGAAACTGCTTATGTCCACTTTACGCGTCCTCTATTACACTGAGGAGACGCTTCAAGGAACAACGTGGCTGTCTGTGCTCAATATGAATAAATATGAATATCGATCAATACAAGTGGTTTATGAATCCGATCTATCTATGGAATGTATTATTCATAACTGTTTATAAGGTGCAGATACAGAACCTTTTACCTTTACTCCTTCAGGGCTTCGCCAGCAGCGTGGAAACATAGTCGAGCCTCCTCACGTCAGCATGGATCAACAGGTGAGTCCGTCTGTGTGCAAACGTACGTTTTTGAACACAATCCTGCGTTAGGTGACTTAACTGACCACAATAAATGATTTCAACCCACAGACGTCCGACAAAGCTTCTCAGCCTCCAGGAGCTTTTCTGAGTGAGCACATCTGTAAGTCACTTCAAAACGATTTAATCATGTAAATCATTTTAATTGATTCAAAGGCTCAGTGCTGGCTTGTACGGACGGCCAGGTACAGCTGAGCTGCAACTATGAAACACCCCATTCCTCTGTCCTGCTTTTATTTTATTTTATCAAGCTCATTGTTTCTTTGACCTTCAGATGGAAGGGTTGACCTCAATTCTCAGCCACTGGAGCCATCTTCCTTCGATGAGGTAACTCTTTCACAGATCGTTACGTCTCTTCTCTTCGTTCAGTGTTTTTTGGTTTGTCTGACTGCTTGTGTCCTCTAGTACTACCCTCTGGTTCACAGCCCACGAGGTCTGTGTGTGGTCTTCAACAACGAGGACTTCCTGGGGCCAGATCTGTCAAAACGTAATGGAACTCATGAGGATGCAAGTACGTTTTAGTTTTTTTGGTTGTTTTTTGGTTGTGTTTTGGTCTTTGAACAGCTGCAGGAGCTGTTTCAGGCTGGTATGACTTATCGTTTACATACCGAGTGTTAATTTAAAGCTGCTCACCGATGACATGCGTGTTGAGGGAACATATTTCCTTTTATCTTTTCCTATCTGACACAGAGGCTCTGGAAAACCTGTTCACCCGCTTTGGCTTTACTGTCATCATATACAAAAACTGCCCTGCAGCAGAAATCTCCTCTACAATTCAAATGCTGGCCAGAAGAAGTTTTCTGAATGAAGATGCTTTGGTGAGTCATGTGACAAATTTCTTTCTTGGTACGATTCAGTCCAGGTTTTATGACGCCGTTAGTTTGATTGGCTTGGCCTAGGCTCTGTAGCCACAGTTTCCTAAGCCTGAAGCAGTTGATGGCACTCACTTGTTTCTGGTAAATGTGGAGCAGGAATCTAGCCTCGAAGTCCACTTCACAGGTGTGAAGATTGATGACATATTTATATATATATAAATATGTAGTTTATAGTAATGTAAAATGGACAAACGGGTGCTTTCAAGTGGTTTGTTTGATCTGTTTTTATGGGCAAACTGTTAGTCGTTATAGGACCCAAATAGTAAAATCCTTTAGGCTCAAACTTTGCCCAAGACTGACTTGTTTTTCCAAAAAGTTCTGAGTGTAAATTTTATTTTCCTTTTCTTTTTATCACATGTGTTTGCATGTACTTTTGTTTGCAGGCAAATCATCTCCACAAAATGACAGATTTTTGATATTGGTATATTTGGCACATATTTTTGAGCTGAAACTTAGTGACTAACCTACAACTAGGTTACCAACCTTGATTTATCAATGCAGCCTTTCCATTGATTTAAATATGTTTAAATTCATAAGCTCTAACAAGTAAAGCGTCACCTACTACAACAATATACATTCACAGCTACTTTATTAGGTACCTGGTGCACCTATTTTAGGTTTTTTATTTTCATAATATTGTTGTAACATGAAACATTTAGACAGAAGCTTGGCTGAGAAGCAACAGTTTATTGCTGAGGTCCTTCTGTCAGAGGCGAGCTGCCATGTACAAACATTAACACAAGGACGAAGAAGGGTACAGAACATGATTTTGTTAAAAGCAGAATGTACAAAAGTCTTCATTATTTCAGCTGCTATCAACGTACTATTCAAAAATATGTTTCTTCAATGCAGGAAAACACAGTGATAAGGGACAGCACGGATGCAGCTGGAGGATGGAAACCTCAAGGATCCCAGAAGCTGGCAGAAAAACATGGGAGACAGTTCCCCGGCTAAACTTTGGACCTTTGTCTTTTTAAAAAAAGAGACTATGAGACTTTCTACACTGAAGTAATAGATGGAAGAAAAATATAGTCTATGCAAAATTTGAAGAAGATGCATCCCCATCCTCAACAAGGTGAAGAAACAACAAAAAAGAATGAGAAACGTCAAGTTTCAGGAGTTTTTACACTACTGTCTAAACAGGTATAGAGGGACAAGGAAAACCATGTGTCCATTTTATCATCTGAAACTGAATGCTGAATGACCATGTTTAAGTTCTGCAAATTAGTTTACAATGTGTTTTTCAGTTAGTCACTGACAAACGTACTAATACAACGTTCTTTTATATCGTTTTACACAGAAGCCAGAGCATAAGCACTTCATTAAATTATTATTTTAAATACATGTATCCCAAATAAAGGTGACAAAGTTTTTTTTGGTTCCAATATGGGTAACTTAATATCAGAAGTGACACTTTTCTGCACGTGTTTCCTTGTGAGTTGTGATCCGTGTTTACAAAAAACTGAAGCGGATTTTCCGATCCGGCAGCTGTGGAAAGTCGTGCCTGGCTAATGCCAAGACACACCAAGATCATGTTCAAATAATGATGATAACAGTAATGATAATGATAAGTAATTCAACAAGTTGGCTTTACTAATCCCACGTACAGAAATGTATCTGGAAACAGCACAGATGAGTCATAACTGTAGTACAAAACAATAATATTAGAAGCATGAACCTAAAACTGGCAATTTGAGAAAAAGAATATCCAAAATAATTTCTTTAACATCTAAGTGTGTGATGGTTTCGGAGATGCTGGTGGAGTCTCCCTGAGAAGTGTCTCTGCAGCCTGGGATGTCTGTCAGCTACATCCCCAGTGACGGCATTTGGATCCCGTCTTGGCACCGCCTCAGTTTTCAGCAGGTGTGTCACTTATAAAGCCCTTTTTGTTAATCCAAACAAAAATGTAACACAAGTTAGATGTTCAAGCAGAACATTTGTTCGTGTCAAATAGCAGTTTCAAGTTCATTTAAGGGAACATTTTTCTTTTGAGGTGTCATCTTGCTGCTGTGATCATTGGTGCCTGCATCAGCAAACAAAGTGAGTTCCCAGTCGGACAGCCGTCTGTCGCTTAAGACTCACATCAGCGATGGCGACGCCAGCTCCGTGGCGCTCAAAGTAATGACAGAAAAACCGGGCACAGATCTGCTGGCGCTTACTCCGGCACTCAGGTGAAGGGCCGGTGTACATCCTGGACCGGTCGCCAGTCTGTCACAGGGACACAAACAACCCCACCCACTGCTACAAGCAATTTAGGATCACCATTTAACCCGACACGCACGTTTTTGGACTGTGGGACTAAAACTGCTGGAATTTAGGAAGGGGAGGTTCTGCCAATCCCAATCATCGGTACCCCCCATACATAAATGTACACACACCAGAGGAATGTGCTACACCACCATGAGGAGGTGTTTGGAAGCGCTGTCTGAACCGGGCCCGTCAGATATAAATTCACCTTTACTGACCAATACAAATGAGTGACGGTGCCAGCACGATTTATGTGTGAAGTGGAGACAGCACAAGCCTCTTCCTCAGGGTGAACCTCACTTGGGGCATCTGCTTCACTTGACCGGGCCTTCTGCTGCCCTCTTTCTGGCTTACTTCATCGTTCACATAGTGGAGGATGGTGCTGAGGTCCTCCTTCCTAAAATATTCACAGCAGACCAAAACAAAAGATTTTCAATCTCTCAATTCACAGGTGGTGATAAAGTCACTAAGGGGTAGTTAAATCAGAAATAGTAGCTACATACATATATATTTTTCCTCCAGGTACTTTGTGACTAAATCAGAGTTTTGGCTTACCTCGGACAGCGCTCTTTCAGCTGCTGACACACCGACTGGATGAACCAGCTCCCCTGTGTTGTGTTTCTCATTGCTGCACAATCTTTAACCGTGGCCATGGCAACCAGGACATCTGCTTCTTCAGGGATGGATAAAGAACCACAGTCATCTGCTGCCAGGTCTTTCAGTAAAACCCCTCGTTGTATCCCAGAACCTTGACAAGCCTGGATGAAGAACACTTTGGGCTTGTTGGTCAGAACCGACTGCTCGGTCGCCCTGAAAGTTTTGGTAATTTCTTTAATGGAGAGGGGCTTCTGGTCGACCCCCAAAACTACATCCTTCCTCCCATGACTCAGAAGACAGCAGATGAACGCATCGCCGTGCTGCACGCCCTGCTGGGGAGCAGCGAATCTGTCGTCACGCCACTCCTGAACGCTCATCTTCGGCTGCTGAACATGGTCACCCAGAGAAGCGAACCATGTTAGAGTCTCCTCCATCTGATCCCTGGTTTGATCTGTGCACATCAGGACTCTGAATCCCAGCCAGCTGAACACCTCTGCCAGACTTCCTGTGGGACATTTCATCACAGAAAAAAAAAGCATTAAGCTTGAACCACCAAAAAAACATGACAATGTTCTGAAAGAACCTCTGAAACATACGAGCGTCTTGGTCTGTTCCTTCTCTCACTGAACCGCCATTGAATTTCTTATTGTTTATGATGACACAGAGGCCGACGGGCTGGCTCTTCAGTTGATAAAGATCCTCCTGAAAACAGACAAATGAATTCACTTCAGAGCAGCAGTTTTACCTCTGTGACATATTACAGTATTACAAAGACGGTGTTACTACACACAAAGACGTATGTGACTTTTCAGACAAAAGTATGACAGCTCAACCTAAAACTGAAGATGTTTTTTTAAACTGCGTTTTAGGAGCTCACCTTGTTCTTCTGCTCGTCCTGGTCGTCTAAGTGAAAGTGAAACAAATAATCAGACATATAATTCGTGTAACATTTGCTGAAAACGCCTCGTGTGCGTGTTGAATACCTTTGTGAGCTGAAGAAACCTGGACAGGTTCAGATAAAACCGGGGTGCTGTTCAGGATGTGTCTCAGCTCGGGGAACGCGGTTCTGAGGTCCTCGTCGGTCTGCAGGAGGTCCAGGAAGGCTCTGCAACGCTCTTCTCCTTTATTGTAGATTTTATCCACGAGCTCAATAACGTGTCCCTCCACGGTTTCTTTGTTGATGCTTTTAAGATTAATGTATTCCCGCTGGGTTATCAGGTCCTTCACAAGAACTTTGTTGAGGATTAACGGGAAGTCTCCACATAAAGTCGTCAGAATCTTCATTTTCTTGTCCCTTATCGTGTCTCTGGCCGACATGCTGAGTCTGCTTTCGACAAAACAGAGGTGCAAGACGTTGTTATTTAGTCACGACCAAGTTAGGTAGATGGTCCCGGTCTTCCCTCCAAAACCTCGATGCGCTTCCTTATTCCTGCTGGCAGTAAAGCGACTTTCCCAAAAGCGCTCCGAAGCAAAGACGTTGTTTCTGGAAGAAGATCGACTAAAGCGATCTGTTGATCCGTTAGTGTAGGATCTGCTGGTCGATAGATGCAGATAATCCGGTGTCTTAGAAAAAATGACTTCACCTCCGCGTCAGCCTGCAAACCAGCGTTGCCACGTTCATCTGACGTCAGCCAGTCGGACTTCTTAGTCTACAAAAAAAAGCGACGTAGTCGACGTTTTAAAGCGAAATCCCCCAAAATCTAACCGCAAAAGCGAACCACCACATCTCACCTCTGCAACGAAACCTGACGAGCCACTTAGTACTTTTCTGCAGCTGTAACAGCTGTACAGAACCACAGACACCTGCAGATGAAGACAGACAAGTGAAGACCACAAGGACATTAGTCGGGAGCAAACAGAATTTTAAATCCACTTTAAAACGTGTGCACGTATCTGTAATGCAACACAGTCTCCCTTTTCCATCACCTTGGTCAAACGTTTTAGTAGTCAAAACTAAAATCCATAACTGTCTAAAAGACGTGAGTCCGCCCAATTTGGCAACCCCGGAGCCAGCTAAGACGCCGCCAGACAAATGAAGTTTGTGAGTGATCAACATGCAGTCGCCACCTGTCGGTGGACTTGCTGTGGTTACTTTGGTTGTTGTGATGCAGACAGAAAACCGTTTGAATTCCCACTAAAGCCCGGCTCAGTTCGCGGCACCACAGGTGCCAACCGAAACGTCCAGGGGCTGCCAGGGCCACCACAGCAACCCTAACCCGCCAGGGGCCGCCAGGGCCACCACAGCAACCCTAACCCGCCAGGGCCACCACAGCAACCCTAACCCGCCAGGGGCCGCCAGGGCCACCACAGCAACCCTAATCCGCCAGGGGCCGCCACAGCAACCGTAACCCGCCAGGGCCACCACAGCAACCCTAATCCGCCAGGGCCACCACAGCAACCCTAACCCGCCAGGGGCCGCCAGGGCCACCACAGCAACCATAACCCGCCAGGGGCCGCCACAGCAACCCTAACCCGCCAGGGGCCTGCCAGCGTCAAACTGCTGTACACTGCTGACACTTGGTCAGAAGATCAGCAACTCCCACAAACAGCCTCAAGCGTTGTGTCAAAAGACTATAAATCACATCGTTGGTCACAAACAGCAGTGGTATGCAGTTTTAAGGTGTACACGGAATTACAATTTGCAGAAGTTGTACTGGCAACATCACAGCAGTTTGCGGGAGACACTGGCAGCCCCTGGCAGCCCCTGGCAGCCCCTGGCAGCCCGTGGCAACACTCTGGGATCCACTGGCAACACTCTGGGATCCACTGGCAACACTCTGGGATCCACTGACAGCTGCTACAGTCGCTCCTTAAGAATTTCGTTGTATATTTATTTTCAGTCTTGATTACACAGACCTGTTAGTACTTTGATATTGTCAGTAGGGGAATATAAAACAGTTCTAAAGATGGCACACCCAACTCAGCTTTTAACTGAAGATATTATGAAATAACTTGTCACTGACATGTACTTTGACACCAGTTCGCTTGCCACAGTTTGTGGTTTTGCAAAGCATAAACCTGCCTTTTAATAACCCTTCCCTCTCTGGGATAAACGGCTTTCCTCACGATAAGACACGGATTATCATCAGTTCAGAATAAAATGTTTTAGTAGCTCTGGAAACATCCTGCAAATGTGCTCTTTTATCAACCATTTAGTTGTCTTGTGTCCGTGCCAGGAGTCTCTTATACAACTAAAACTAACATTTTACAAACCAGACATGCATTAATAACAAAGATGTATTTACAAGTATGCATGAATTAAATGAAGAAAAGATTAATGCCGAAAATGATTTATTTCTTTGACTGCACACATTAAATGTTTCTATAATCTGCTGAATAGTTTAATTAGTATAATTTTTTTTATTCTTACCGTTTGTAGTTAAATGTTTCTCTCAGGATGCCTAAAATTAAACTCAACTCAGAAGATGTAGCGGTGAAAGCTGAGCCAACTGCTTTGACTAAAAAGTCCAAGCATCATGAGACCACAATTTAAAGAAGTGTATAGTTCACATAACTAAGTCCTCCTTATAACTGAGAAAACAGAGAAAGTGGTGAGCAAGCTTGATAAAAGAGGAATTTTGAGTTTCTTATAAAACGTCAGTTGTCAGTAATAAAGTCCAAGTGAGGAAGTTCTTGACATGTTCACGTGAAAGTAATGACCGGTTACAAAAGACCGACATGAAAACACTCTTCACAGGCAAGACAAGTACTGACTCCAGTTATTGCAGCAGTAGTTAGTTTACGTGTGCAATTATGTTTAAAGTGTTCAAAAAAGTCACCAGAAGTGTTGGGCTTCTTTAGTGAAATCTGTGTAAATCTGAGAGTAAATTTGCACATACATCCTGTCCGTACTAATAACCTCCTCTGGACTCACAGACACCATGTAAGACTCGGGTTAGATAAGAGTATTTTCCACGGATGACTAACACCTCCACTGAGCTTCCCCGTGTTTGAGTATCTGCGGCGTCCCTGTGACGGACGGGCAATCTGTCCGAGGTACCTGCCTTGCACGTTAAAGCAGAGCTTTGTGACCTTAAAATCCCTGAACAGGTACCAACTTTCTTATTTCCGCACACTCCCGGCAGGTTATTGATTTAACATTTGTATAACCAGGAAAAGACTGACACTGAAGATCAGTTTTGCTAGATGTTCCTGATCAAGGGAGCCGCATGGGGGCACTTATAACACAACCATTTAACAAATCCTAGAGAATAAAACAGAGTTTACTCAGAATAAGATGTCAAGAAAAATCCTGGGGAAAAAAATCATCTGCCTTCACATAATTAATCAGTGAGTTCAGCTTGTTTAAAAACCATTCTCAGCGTACAGACCAGAAGTTGAAAAAGCAGTTTCAACCAGTTTTGGCTCCTTTGAATGTGCTCTCTGTTATCACTTTTTATTCTTGTTTAAACATTGTCTCTTTTTATACTGCATCAGGCAAAATGATATAAAGCAATGTATTATTGGACAATTAGTGGTGTGGAGTTTTGATGGGCGTCTGCCGGATGGGCTTCTGGAGAACAGAAGGACAAAAGTCTGACGATTGAAATCACACGGACACGAACTGGGACCTTGTATTCAAACTGTTAACTTATAAATAGTAGTAGTAGTATATATATATATATATATATATATATATATATATATATATATATATATATATATATATATATATATATATATATAACATGCATGTGTGGGGGAATAAAACAAACAGAGAAACCGTGTGGGGGAGAGGGAAAAAACCCTCATTTTCCTGAAACTCTATACAGTATATTACGTCATGCTTCATCTTTCGTCAGAAATGTCAGTCTTTCTTGAAGCAGCGACAGAAGCAGACGGAGTGGAGGAGCAGCAGGGGTAACGCTTTTCTACCATTTCTAATCAAAATGACTGCACAATACTATCACTGGCAGAGTGCTTTAACATTAATCCTTGTTCATTTATCATTGATGTACAGTTTAATAAGAAAGGAGCTCAAACATGCAGTAGTCAGATGTTTTTTGTGCACATGATTAGAATATCTGTATGTAAACAAGGAACAGTGCTGGCAACTCATTCTTTAAGACTTCTTGGTTGAAAAATAATTAATAACATTCAAACTACATGAGAGAATTGACCAAAATTCGGAAAGCAGTATGATATCCCCACTTACAGAGCTCTTTCTAAAAGAACGTTAAAAAGGGAAGTCAGAAAAAAAAACAGGAAATCACTGACCTGAGACAAACGCGGCGAGTGGCTCTGAAAACCAGTGCTTGGTTTTTTGGTTATGTAGTTATGTAGCAGGACATCATGTGTGCGTTTATGTGAATGTCTTTACCCACTGTAGGTTGGTTATGAAGCCCCTTTCAGCTGTCCCGGTATTTTGGTCCATCTTCATGGTCTTATGGATCTTAAAAAATGGTGAGTAACTTTTCATATTAATATACTTCTCACACACACACACACACACACACACACACACACACACACACACACACACACACACACACACACACACACACACACACACACACACACACACACAGGCATCATGAAACAGTAGACCGTGAGCAGTGGCTTTCAAAACACAGGCACGGAAGAAAATATCAGAGTAAGTTTTTTCCTTTTTCCATTGTTTTGGTAAATGAATTTCCACACATGCCAAGAAAAAAGTGGAAAAGACTATAAAACAAAGTAGAACAATGATTGAAAATACTGATGATTTTGAACGGCGTACAGCTGCTGCACTGCTGTGTGCATGCTCTCACATGTAAAGCTGATGCTCCTTCATCAACACCAAGGCAATACTAGTTTCTTCCAACATGTTATAACCCTGGATTTATTCTTTTCTGACAGACACTGAAGGCAGCATTTGTCTTGTGGAAAAGGAAACTGATGCAGTAAGAATCAAAATGTTCTCCTAACTTCCACTGGCTAGCCTCCCAAATGCAAGAACATTGTTCTGCTTAAGCATATTTTTTGAATTTTGCCATTTAAATTCTTAATATTTGTGGAGATTCTTGTGCAGAACTCTACTGGACTGACAAACTACGAGGAAACGACTGATGCAGAGGAAAACCTGGACTGCTTCCTGTACCGAACCAACGTGCTCAACTGCTCCTGGTCTTTCCACACTTTGGAGGAGGACACTCAGCTTTCTGTTTCCATCAGGTATGCTGATTTACTTTTATCCACCTCTGCTGTATTTTATAGATTATTTTTTTGCGTCAGTGATTATGATTTACAGATCAATGTTAAAATGCCTATTAAAGAGAACTGGAAGTGAGGGTGCAGATGAATGTAATGATCCTCTGCTCCGTGGCTGAATACCAGGTCAAACAATTATGGCAAATGCATGAAGAAAAACCAGTTAATGAGTTCTTTTATAAACTGCTTTATTTATAAAGGACATAAATGAACAGGTTCAGACTGTTCTCACTCTTTTTTTGTCTCCTCTTGCAGTGTTTGTGATGATAACGTATCACTCGAATCTAGAAACCAGCTGTTTGTGGAAAGAGTTGGATCGTTGTCTTGGATGCTCAGTGAGGGCAAGGGGAAATTTATAATTGTCCAGTTCAACATGACGCTGGGCGACGAGTGGACCGCTCATACGCACGTACTCAGCGTGGAAACACAGAGTAGGAATGCAACACACACTTTTACACAGTTACATATTTGAGATCAGTTTTCCACTATTTTCATCTCAGAGGAGACATATTGAGTATCTGCTTGTGGACAGCACCTTTACAGCAAAAACTATTTCTAAATGGAATTACCAAGGTAAAAGCAAACTTTTTTTTTTAATGTTAATTAAGGACAATGTTTTGGCTCTTTTGAAAAAAAAAAAAAATAGCACGTTTAACAACTAGTTTAGCATAAAAAAAGTACAGACTTTTCCGGATTATTTTATGCATTTTAGTGAAAAATTATTAAATAAATCAAACCAAATCATTAAACACATTGAAATATTTGCTTGATATCAGAGGGAAAGTCAGGAGGTTGTAAAGTTAAAAATAAACCTTTCAGCAGATTACAGACATTTTTTAAACTTTTATTTTTCTCTGCATGCATATCAATTGTTAGTGCCTTAAAATGCAAAAAACCATTTTGCCAATATAATACATATGTATTTTAATCTTGCAGCAGACTTTTTTCACTGTTGTGGTCTCCTTTTCCATTTTTACCAGTTGCATAAGTATTTGACCCAACATCATAAACATGGCAATTAAATGGCCCTAGAGAGAAGATGTTAAACATTTATTAGGGCCTTAACCTAGAAATCTAGACGTTCTGCTGGAACATTTAAATTTGCTGTGCAGGTACCTTTCATGTCTGTGGATGTGGGTCTGATCGATCAGACCGTAAGGGCCCTGCAGTGCTAGAAAATGTAAATGTAGGTATATTCTTAATAAGACCTAAAACTGTTAGTGTAATAATGTCTTATATAAAAAAAGAATTGGGTTTAACTTCAAATGTCCTGAATTGATTGTTGTATTTTATACAGTTTCTGATAATAACTGCTTGCAACAATTTCACTAATTGTGGGGTGTGTGTTGCACCTCAGCACTCCTCCCTCCTCCAGAAAATATCTCTGCCTCAATCAAAGATGGGAGTCTTATCATACGATGGGATCGGCCTCACAGTGAATCAATCCAGAACTCTGCGTGCTTTCAGTACCAGCTGGACATGGGTGACCAGGTACAGTGCAGCTGAGCGTGTGGATGCCTCTTGGTGATCGTACTTCTGAAAATAACACCTGCAGCCTACTGGAATGAGGCTACTTTCACACTACCAGGCACTTTGTCTGACTCCAAAGCAATTCTGATTTAGTTAAGATCTGGACGGATATTTCACATGGCTAAGTAAAAGTGTGTTGCATTAGATTTTACACTCAACAGCTCTCTGAAACAACTGCCAATCCACCAGACACCTGTCAACTATCTGTCAACTGTATCAACACCAGAATAAGGCATATTTGTGAGATCATATCAAAGAGGGAATTTAACTAAGACAGTATAAAAACAGCTCAGAATGGACATTTAACACATTTAGAGGGCAGCAAAGATGATCAGACTACATGTGAAAAGATCCATCCAACTTTTAAGAGCAATCAGGTGCACAAAGTCAAACCTCGGCGCAGCTTAAGTGAGGTAAAAAGTCTCCTCTGGAATCTTTTTCAACAGGAGGACCTCATAGTTGTGAAGTCCAAGGAGTCTCATATAGTCCCAAATGCAGATCCTTACCGCACCTACAGTGTGAAAGTGAGGACAAAGTTACTGGACATATGCTTTGGATCTCTTCATTGGAGCGAGTGGAGTCCCCCAGCTGGTGAGTGCTCTGTGGTTCACAGCACTTTGATGACTTCAATCTGACTAGTTTGCGGCTGAACCTTGTGTGATGCATTTTGAAAGCAAGAGAGAGTGTGTGTGTGTGTTTTAGTACTGGAACAGCCACGTCACACACTTGACCCTCTGGTGATGGTCCTGATTTCTCTTGGAGTTCCCATGATCCTCCTGGCGGTGCTGCTTTTGCTGCGCCATCAGAGGTAGGGTGTAGCTGAGCTGCTGGCTGACACAACTCACACACGCTCAGAAGCACCAACGTCTTTGTCCCTGATGGCGCCCGAAGCAGACCACATCATTTACCGCTGGGGCGATGTGGAAAATCCATCCATCCATTATCTATACCCGCTTTATCCGTTTCCAGGTCACGGGGGTCTGTCGGAGCCTATCCCGACGCATATCAGGCGAAAGGCAGGGGTACACCCTGGACAGGTCGCCAGTCTATCCAGGGCCACATACAACCAATCACACTCACATTCACACCTAGGGAGAATTTAGAAAGATCAATTAACCTACACTGCATGTTTTTGGACTGTGGGAGGAAGCCGGAGTACCCGGAGGAAACCTGATGTGGAAAATGCAAATAAAAAATAATGCAGCAAATTATAAACTAAATCGTAAAGATTTCACTGTTTTTATGTCAGCTTTATTTCATTTTTTTAAACAGATATAAGTACATTTTTGAACTTTAGACCTAAAACACTTTCCAAAAAAAGTGCTTGTTCAGGGGTCTTTGCTTGGCTGTTAATAACCTGACTTTGCTTCTGCTTGTTGTTCTGTTGCTTCTTGTTTTGTTAACCTTTTGGTCTGGATGCGTCTGTAAAACGTGTAAAATTTAGTTTTGAATTGTGCTTTTTGGGTCCATTTCCATAAGCCAGTCTAAGATATAATGCAGAAAGAGCTGGACTTCGATGCTTTTGGGATATGCACTATCCCACGGTAAGATAAACTGGTATTCTAGACCTTTTATTGCAGAAAGGATGCCGCCTTCTCTGTTCTAAAGATGAAAATAGCCATCCAGATCATTATCATCAACAAACTCTAAAAACCAGAGTCATGGATGGTTTGGGGTTGTGTCAGCGGTGAGGGTATTTACACTTCTGTAGCAGCAGCATTAATGTGCTACCACAGAAAAGAGATTTCAGAGCAACAGCATGTTAACTTGAAGATGATCCCTTTTCCAGGGACCTGCATGCAGGGAAAAATGTTCATAAGATCAAACATGATATATTTGGGTTCCATATCGTCTCCAAATAAATAAGTCAAAGTGAATAAAGAACCGTAGTTTTGTTCTTGCAAATGATCCCAGCTATTTCTGATTTAGACTCGTACACTTGTACTTCTGCGTTGAACTGAGTGAAGGCGGGTGCTGAGCGCAGAACGTTTTTCTTTTATCGTCTGAAATGCATTGCTGTCGAGTGTTAGAGAAAAACATGACCCTGGTGTCGGTAGAGGCATCGAAGTGTAATGAGAAAAGAGGGTGAAAAGAAGAAGTAGGTGTACTCAGATTCACAAACAATCCTATTTTTGTCTGAAAAGCCCACAAAGGACCTTCTACTCAAAAAACTTCCTCAAACTGCAAATAGAATTTAATTTTTTAAGAGTTCTGAAATGGCCAAAAAAAGGAAGACCACAAAAAAGGGAAATACAAAACAGATAATGAAGGGATGGGCTCATTTTCTACTTTCCTGAGGACTTTGACATGTACTCATCAATGTTCTACATATCAAAATAAGTGTAAAATGTTCAGCCAAAGTATCTCAAAGCTCACTGTGTGTGCATGTGTGTTTTATCTTAGGTTGTCTAGAGTTTTATTTCCCCCGATTCCTCGCCCCCCGCCAAAGTACAAATATTTTCTGGAAAGAAGTGACCCACAAACTGTAAGTACACGTTCATACGTTACACATGCACGGATGCACACATGCACGGACGCACACATACAACATACTTTACAACTCATGCAACCACAATCATTTGTGCAGAAGTGGTTCTAATGTTGTTTTCTTGTGTTGCCAGTTTTTCTATCCCGCGCCACAAGTTAAACCAGAAGAGGAGATCACAGAGGTGGAGGATGCAGATCAGACCCCTCAGTAGAGATTTATAATAATATATCATTATTATATTATTATGTTATAATAAACTATAATTTATTTATTGAGGATGGAGCTATTTATGCACAGCGGGACATTTTTGTACCATGCTTATCAAGACATGGTGGACATGCACTGAGCGCATGGCACACGTTAGTGGAAACTGGGTCAGTCCACGACCCTCTGGATCAGAAAGTTAGTTCCCATATGTTCCCTATATGTTTTGGGACATCACACCAACATAGCAGCATAAATGGTAGCCTACATGTAATAATTGTAACGATCATTTTGTTGAACTGCATGTAGAAAACAAAAATGAAGGTGTTTGTTCTACCATCAAAGTCTTCTGAGCTAGGAACAGTCCAGTGGAAGCACCACCAGCAGAGCTGCTTGACCTTTTAAAAAACTGTATTTCAAGACTTGGCCTTACTGAAAAAATAAAAGAAGAAGCTGAAGTTTCTTAATTGTTACTTGAATAAAGTTCTAAGTGGAAACTTGCTGGAAGGATCCAGTGCAACCACACAGGACTTATCCCAGACAGGTTTGTGTTTGTCATAAACTGCATAAAAAGAACAAGACAAACTCTTCTGTGATGTCACCCAGAGGTTTCTGAAGCAGAGGTTTTGAGGCCCAGTTATGTGAGCTATGGTTGCCGCCGCCTTGGCAGGAGCTTTATGCTCTAGTTCTTCCAAAAACAGAACAAGACGGACTCTTGGTTTGCATGACCACCTGACCACAGTGACCACCAGTGTTTTAGCTTAGTATTCTGCGTATTCTGATTACATCAATCAATCCATCCGTCGCTCCTCATTTCAGGTTTGAGGACCACCGACTCCAGCCGGTGATGGAGCTCTGGTTGCAGCTAGAGCAGCTCTGAGAGCGGTCCTTGTTTTAAGCTCTGGCAGCCTTTTAGACGTCGTTTTGATAGCTAATTTTAAATCAAAGATGAATTTGATCAGAATAAATGTAGGGCAACGTTAGTCAGCATCACAGGTCAGCATGAGGTAAGCTCTGTTAAAAGTGATTGATTTTAATTACCTTCACCCCTGGATCCTTCCAACCTAGAGCCTGTCTCATTGATCGCAGTACAATTTACAGCAAAGCAAGCCATTTTATCTCTAAAATAAGAATGGATGTACTCGGCTCGGTCTTAATTCACAGCTCAAAAGTCAAGTTAATTAAGAGTAAGGCAAGGCAAGTTCATTTGTATAGGACATTTAATTTATAAGACAATTCAAAGAGCTTGACATCAAAAGATAAAAGAAAACCCAGAGTGACTCAATCAATGACAGCAAGATGTTTGACATTGACACCACAGGCTGCAATGCAGTTTATTAAAAAAAAGAAAAAAAAACTCATCATAATTAAGCATATAAATATTGTCTCTAGCCTATCTACACCTTGTTCCAGTAACCCATTTGACACTAGTGCACCTTGGTCCCCCAACAACAACAACAATGTTTGAACCTAGGTCATCCACCCCAACGATAATGACACTGCCACGCCACCATCCAGCCACAGGGGTGGCAGTGGTAGTTGGAGCTCTTAGACCTGTGTCCTCCAAGCTGGGAAAGTGGCTCCAGCAGGTCCCGGGAACAACATGAGATCTCAGTCCAGAAGAGCGCAGTCCCAAGAACATAAAATATACTGCGCAGAACCCTCAAGCTCCCAGGCTTCTCAGAGCACCTGAGCTGGAAGAAAGGCAACTGTCTACAGAGCAATAGGTGAGGGTGGAGTTTTTTTTTCATTTTCAAATAGACATTGTTTTTCCTGAGGAAATGTTTAAAAATTAATGTACAGTTGTTGTTGGGTTTTTTTTTTTAAGACTGCAAGAATGCTTATTTCAACTGTTCCGCTGCTGCTCTTCATGCTTGTTTCCAGTTCCCTCTTTGTCTTGTGTATCTGAAATCACAAAATCACCTAATGTCTTGAGGGATGAGGTGTATCCCTCGGTCTTTCAGAATCAGTGAAATCATGTTGGCTGAGGCGTGCATAGGATTGTTGGGGAACCATTTGTTTTGCACGAGTGCAAGAAGATTTAAGCATATTAAAAGTAGACAGGATGTCTGCGTCTTGAATTCAGTCATCAGTCTTAGAAAACTGCGCAGGCACAAAAAAGTTTAGACATTTGTTTGAATTCAAAGAACAAATCATGTTCAAAAATGACTCAGAGGCAAATAGCACTGGAAGCAAGCTCAGATTTAGTTTAGTAAAGAAATGGGAAACCATAACTCGTCTCAACATTTAAATCTTTAAGACATGCTTGTAGTTGAAACAACGGATGGTTGTATTTATCTTTGTGGACAGCTGCAGCTGAGTATCATCCGCAATGCAAAGAAAATGTATTCTAAGCTGCTTAATAACAGATAGTCAAAACACTGTTTGAAGAGTGAAAAGTACTGGTTCAATCATAGTATCCTGTGGGACACCATGACTAACTCTGCTGTGTGAGGAAAACTATTTGTTTTTATGAACAATCTGAAAAATACCAGATAAACATGACTGAAACCAGTCTAATGTGTTTTATCCCAATATGTTCACCTAAAAGCCTGTAATGTTGTCAAAATGATTAAATAAAGTCACAATGGTGCAATAAGTGGGCCCAGAACTGATGTGATGAACTGCATTTGGTGCGTGGGGTGTTTTGCTTCACAGCCTCACACAAATATAAAAATCTAAAGCACACAGGTGAAGCAGGTCATGATAGTCCTTTTATCAAGATAGAAAAAATGGACGAAACCAACATCAACCACATGTGCAGATTTCTCACGTGACCTGAAATAGCAGAGTATTTTTTAAGAAGTTGTCATTCTCACATGCAAAAAGAGAGGATGACAAACCATAAATGTGTAACAAAGGTCTGACAGGAAACCGCAGCAACAAAGTTTTGGTGTATGATAAGAGCCCATCGTTGCACATCCGCCATATAAACACTCCCACACACATAAAAGCACATTTTAAAAACAGTCCAGTGACATTCACAGGTTCTTCAAGCATCACAGACAGTGACTAAAATAAGTAAGGAAATTCTTGCAGCAATAGAGGCTATCTCTGAAGTGCTGCGTGGCCTCCTGGTCTGAAGTGGCAGCTTCACTCAGCAAAACTGCTGCTGCTCAGCTCCATGTAGACAAACTCTGTGGTGGAAAAACAGTGACGACTCAGAGGTCATTAGGCAAGACAGGCGCTTCAAAGATGACTCTAACTCGTAGTGTGTGTGTCGTACCCTGATAGAAGCTGTTTGGTATTTGTCTTTTGTCCAGTGGGACTTTAGTTTTTCAAAGCGCATATATTTGCCTCTGTGTTAATACTTAGAATCACTGTGAAGTTCAAATAAAATATTTCACGTTAGGTACAATGGCTGTGGAGAACATCAGAAAACCATTGTGACCCCACAGTCGTCTGAGAAGCAGATCTGAAAACGTGTCATCATTTGCAAGAGCGAAACCACATATCATGTTTGTGGAGAAACGCAGGAGCTCGTGTCAAATGGACAGATGTGGACAGATGAGTCCATGTTCCAGCCTGATTTTGGGAAAAATGAATGCTCTTTTTCCAAGAGGTTTGTTTATATTTCACTAGGAAGACCTCTTATTTCATGTTTTACGTTAAGGTTTTATTCAACTTCAACTTATGGGAAATCTGATCTTCCAGGTTTGCTCTCTGTTGTATTATTAAACTGTTAGGTTTATATTATATTTGTATTATATTTATAAATGTTATATAGTTTATATTATAATTTATTTTTTTTCTGCAAGTTTAAGAAAGTAGTTAAAGATTGTATCTTCAACAGGATCTTTTAAAATCCTCAAATAATAATAATAAAAAAGACGAAAACTACCAAAAAGAGAGGCACACATAATTAGCAACTGGAAACTATTAGGACGTTAAGCAAATTCATTATTAGGAAAGTACCCAAAATGATCCAGTCCTTTCCCTTCTTCAATAAAAAGGAGATATTTGGTAAAACACTAGATTTTCTGCATTTTAGAAAATAGATTTGAATGTCTGAAGTGACTATCAACTCAAAAAGTCTGACCTAACTCAACCCTGTCCCCCTGTATTAGTTTAGAGTAAGTGCAGAGTAAATAAGACACGGATAAGAGCAGACTTTCCCAGTCTCTTCATCTTTTCCTCCTCACATCACACCAGGCTGCATCTCGGAAGTCGGTAGTGCAAAGCTTCACCACTGATTTCAATGGAGTGTGTGTTCATGTGCAGTCAAGATAAGCACCTGACTCCTCCCACAAATCCAGCTGAGATGAACCAAGCAGCAGACACAGAAGCAGGAAAAGTGACTGTACTCTCACCCTTCCTCTTCACTTCAGACTTCCAGTACAAGTCAGAGTCCCGTCATCTGCAGACATACTCAGATGACTCAGATGACTGGCAGTTGTGGGGTGAATCAGTGACAGACAACAGACTGAGAACAGAGAACTGGTGGTCCGTTTTGTGTCATGGTGAGGGATCAGTTATCAGGACATTTTACACATTTAACACAGGACAAAGGAGATGTTGTGGATTTTAGGAGAACCAGTATTAAGTCAGGTAGGTTTTCCATCATGGGAAAGAAAAATCACACTGGCTCTTTTGAAGTACTTTGATAATGACGGGATTCCATAAAGGTTCCTTTATTTATATTTAAATAAATATTATCTTTCTGATAGAAATCAAATAACTTTTATATGAGTAGAAGTACATGATGTTGGTAATATGAAGCAGCAATTTCATTTTGGGTGTCACAGCGCTGAAGTTAGTTTTTGATTCAGTCTTTGGCAAAAAAAAACAAACAAAAAAAAAAACAACAACAACGAAAACACCCACAGATGAATCAGAAATCGTAACTGGAAGCAAACTTAATACTTGAATGGTGCATTGCTTCTTGAGGAAAGTCCCTGTCTGTAACTGACCAGTCTCCCTGAATACCCGGAAGGAGTCTTAGATTCCCTGTCTGACCGCCATGCCCGCAACTTCTCAGGTCTGTTGGATCCTCCTGTCTGTGATGTAGAGACAGATTTTGAATAAATTGCTTACATTTTGACGTCAGAGAATGAGTTGTCTCTGTGAGTCCTTTTACCCAGCTGATTTAGGTAAATAAACCAGTGTAATGACATTACTTCCAGGTGAAACGAACTGTGATGGCGGTTCTCCTCGTGGGTCTGAACTCGAGCAAACCAGCACATTTGCACCACCTCAGTTGAACCCAGTTAGTCACTGGGGCCAGTTTTTCACCGAGCTTTTACTTTGAATATTTTACTTGCTGACTGTTTTAAGGAAATGTTCCTTTTGCGTTACAGGAAAAGGCGTCTCCATACGCATTACACAAACCTTTAGTTTGCGCCCGTTTGGTTTATAAGAGTGATTTGAAGAGAGGGAGAGATTTCCACATATTTAAACGAAACGCTTAACTTCTGATAAACAGTTGAGCGTGAAAGGATTTTACTGTTTTTTTGTTTTGTTTTGTTTTTTTCAAATGTGGTTTCAAAGTTGAAGAGTTTTTTTTAGGGTTGTTGCATGTGTTGTGTTGCCATGTTTTTGTCACTTTTTCTGAAATTACTTGTGTTTTTTTGTCAATTTACAAGTAAAGTAATCTAAATTGGCATATATTATCACTAAACGGTTTTCTGTAAAGATCTGATGGTCCAACTAAAAGGTAAAAGCGCGTGAATGCATCAAAAACTTTAACTTTTTAATTTTTGTATCTGGTTTGTGTGATAAAGACAACCACGACACTACGAAGGAAACACTGACAGCATATTCCTAATAAACGGACAGAAAGAGCTTATGAGAAGTGGCTGGAAAGCATCTTGGTCAGGCGTGCAGGCCCCGCTGACAGCTCACCTCACACACAGACAGTACGCTCCTTGTACCGTCTCACTGTCCCTCAGCAGAAAGTTGCCGTCACATCCAAACCTCTCCAGCAGTCTTTCCGTGGCCTCGCTTCCAATCCTCCCGTAGTAGATCGACCGTACCACCGTCCCCTCACTCTCCATGATGCCTCAGAGGCAAGTCTAAATCCGTGTCCTGTTAGAAGAGGTGCAGCAGACTGTTGCAGCACAAGAATGAGTGCAAGGCTTAGCTGCAGGAAAAGCTTTTTTTGGTTTTCACACCTTTCTGTCATGCTGTACTGCACTGTTTTTTTTGTGTTTTTTTTTTGAATAAATGCTTTCATCTTCAATTGTTCTGAAAACTGTAGAAGAAAAAAAAGGACAACTTTCTTTTTAACTAGTTTTAACTACAATGGAGGTCAACGGTGCTGTAAGTGGGTTAAAGAGAAATAAACTGCTCCAGGACAAAAAACACTGCAAATGGGTTTAAAGTTTAGGCACACAGGCGTCTACCTACCCACGAGAGTACTCCCCACAGGCACAAAAACCTCCAACACTGCTGACAGTAATCTTGCTGCTGTCAAGAATGTTCACATGGTAAAAAAGAAAAACATGCATATAGTGACAGACTTTTTTTAATTTGCAGATTAAGCAAAAAGAGACATTAATAAGAAATCAGTTATGCATGCAGAAAACAGTTATAAGTGTTACCCTGCAGAGAAAACAGAGAGAAGTAAAGCACGAAAACACATCTAGTATCTGGATTTGTATTAAATATCATAAAATATCATATTTAGTATTGTTTTCTTTTCTTTACAACTTGAGCAATGCAGGACATTTAGATACTTTAGTTCTTTCGCTGTGGTCTTCCATCTCATCCTCCCTCACATGCTGAATGAACTAAAAACACCTTTATAATATGCTGCTGCGACTACATTTTCTAAAACAACATGCTACTTGACTCCACTGCTCACCCTTTCTAAAATATGTGATGATAAAGGTTTTGTGAATGCACAAACACATTTCTTCTTCCCCAACTTTCTCAGAGTAATCCCGGTGCTTTGTTCAACTTAAATGCTGTCCACAAGGTCCTTAAAATAACAGACACAAGTTCACTGCGTACTTGAGTCTCCTCTCCATCTCCTTTTCATCATGACGGGAAATCCAGGCAGTTGATGGCTTGAAGAATAGTAGAAAACCTCTCACTCAGATCTTTGTTGGCCTCTAGGAAACCCCCCAGCCTCTTCAACTGCTCCGTGTCCTGAGGACGAGCCAGAGCGTTAAGCCAAGTTAAGACATATGCTTTGTTAAACTGGTCTCTGCGTGTTTATTTCACCTGTGTGACAGAATCATCATGGTCCTCTGGAGCAGCATGCATACACTCCTGCGACATCTCCTGCAGCAGCTCAGTTTCCCATTGGCTGATTTGCTCAAGGCTCGTCTCCAGTTGGGTGACAGAATCAGCTTGTAATCCGTCCAGCAACCCAGCTGAATCCATACGGTCCACACCCAAGACACATATCGACAAATCAACAGACAGTATCTGCACAAAAAAACAACAGTAAATACACACCACATCCGTCCCACTGTTGCGCGCTTCTATTTGAGAAAATGCTTTGCTGCAGGCGGCACACGGGCACGCTCACATCTTCTATTTGTTTTTCAACCGTTGCCATCTGTGGCACTTGGCTGAACTGCTGCACAAACTGCTTCAGAGTGGTCCCGTAGTGCCTCATCCATTCATCCTTGATGCGAAACTCACAAGAGTGCATCAACTCATTCCGGTATTGGATCACCTGTAAGAAACGCACAAATGAAAATTCACTACAGAGTAGTTACATCACTGCCTGACTGCTCTTTATTCTAATAAGATTTTGAAACTAGTAATTCAAGGTGAAAGAGATTATGGCTGTGAAGCTGCAAGTGCAGCTGACGCTGACGTTCTGGATTAGGGACAGGCCCTCTTTGCGGAGAACCCTTGAATGGGACTATGCTTGTCACCATGAGTCCAGTGGCCACACAAACAGTTAGGCACAAGGTCACCCTGCGCACCTATGTGCCAACTCCTCATGGGGGTGTTCGTTCACAATGTTTGGAAGTCTGTTGGCACTTTTGTTTGCTGGCAGTACCGTGAATGTGGACCCACTTCCATTGGTTGTGGGTTTACCCAGGGCCTCGGGGCCCCTAACATGCTCCTGCACATCCACTTCACATACATGTGGACATCCGTCTGCTGAAGCTGAAGCTGACGCCCTCCAGTGGCAGATCATTTGATGGGCGATCAAACTGATGCCATTGTGGTGACGCTCAGGGATAAATTGGGATCTGCTATGTGGGGGTGCTCAGCACTAACTACAATATACAGTAACAAGACCGAAAATAATATAACTAACAATAATACTTTCTTTTCTTTTTTAATAATATTAGTTCAATACAACTTCTGTAATATCAAGACTTACATAGCAATTCACTATGATAGTAAATACAAGTAGAAAGATGTTAAAATGCACTCTGAAGGGCCCTTTGATGCGATGATTTCCAAACTGAAAATGGTCTCAGGTTTACTAATTCTACAAGTCTACACGACGTGATTCAGTAAGATGTTGTTGGGGCAGTGGGGGGGGGGGGGGGGGGGGGGGTGGGGGGGGGGGGGGGGGGGGGGGGGGGGGTAACTAGTCCTTGACTGCCGCTGTCCTGCATGTTTTAGATGAGTTGTGCAGACCTTGATGACAAGCTGATGATTACATTTAATTAGAATCGGGTGTGTTGATGCAAGAAGACATTTAAAGCATGCAGGACACCAGCACTAGAGAACCAGGGTTGCCCATCCAGGCCATATCATTGTGAGAAAACTACGAGTCCATAATGACTTTCAGGTTCAATGGTGGCTTATTGGTCAGCATGGTCGCCTCACAGCAAGAGGGTTCCTGGTTTGGTTCCAGGCCCGACAGGAGTCTGTCTCTGCGGACTTTGGATGTCCTCCTAATGCTTGTGTGGGTTCCCTCCAGGTACGCTGGCTTCCTCCCACAGTCCAAATGGCTTGGCTGATTCTAAATTGTCTGGAGGTCTGTGTGTGAGCGTGTGTGGTTGTTTGTCTATATATATGCGGTTCTGCGATAGACCGGCGACCTGCCCAGGGTCGACCCCTGCCTTTCGCCTGTAATGAGCTGGGACAGGCTCCACCAGACCCCTGTGACTGTACAGGATTAGGAGGGTATAGAAAATGGATGGATGGTTCAAACTGCAACTATTTAGGGTGAAACACAAGTGCATGTTTCTGCAACTTCTTTCATGTGACAAAATGAAATTTTAACGAACCTGAACAATTTTACAGTCTTCATGAAGCTCCTGGAATAAAAGATGAATGCAGGTGAATGAACGCTTACCTGTCGAACCAGCTTTGGATCCACGTAACAGAAATATTTACAGTAGTTGATCAGGTTGAGGAGAGCAGAAGTGTCACATTGATCTGCCCCCTTCACTTTGGCCTGACCACGGGGCATGTAGGCCTGCAGACAAGGGGAAAAACAGAGAGAGGGAGAGACAACTTCATTAAACTCACATTCAAGTGACAGCCTTTACACTTCACTGCCTGATTATATACTTGAAAAAATGTCAACAATTAATCACACCAACCAGTACCTGTACTCGTAGATGATTTCCTTCTGTTCACCTCATGGGATTTGTTTTACACAGTTTCCCTGAGTGAAAACCCCTGTGAAGGGCAGCCAAAGGTTCCTACGTCTCTTCTCTTCAAATGTTGATGAATACTTTCTAAAAGGCAGCTCCTCTTTACAGACAGTATTTATAATAGCACATGGGTTCTGTATTCCAGAGATGAACATACTTTACTGTGAAATGTGCAAATAAAAACCTGAGAACACTGAAAGACCTTGTAAAGATGCTGGCTGAAAGAAAAACGCCCTCTGTACCGTCCATACAGCAAGAGAAAAACAAATACTCCAAAACCACCAGGTTATTTTTATGACAGAGACAACAGACTTTTCTGTTTCCCATGCTCTTAGATTTAACACCTTGATAAGGTATTTGCCTTCCTCCTTCTTAAGTCTGATAAGCAGTAAGGGGGTCTTGCAGGAGTTATCCCTGTGAGACAATATGCTCTGTCTTTTAGGGGGCCACATAGTTGTGACCCATGTGACGTTTCCTGGTTCAGAACATATAAATACTTCTCTCCTCTTATCCACGGCAGAAATCTCCTATCGAGACTTCTCTGCACGTCTGATCAACGTGTATCTTGTAAATAAACCTTTGTGTTAAACTTGAAACTGTTTGCTCTCTCATTGGATTCCAGTAAAGTTCCGCCACAATTTTGGTGTCAGAAGTGGGATTCCGGACGTGTCCGTCGGAGCCGGACCGTGGAGGTTGGCCACCTTTTCCCTATGGGACCTCGGTCCGTCGTTCCGATTGACCATGACGGGATCTGCTCAAATAGCAGCGGTGGATTGAATCCGGTGAGAAGTATTCCATTTTATTTCTGAATTGTGTTACGTTTTTTTTTATTCTTGTTATTTCTGTTGGGGTTCAAAACAAAAAAAAAAAAAAAAGGCAATTGTTTAAACCTGTAAAGCCTGTGAGGTAAAGACGTCTATAGCCGAGACCAGGGAAGGTTAATACTGTGACCTCAAATAAACAAGACCGGTTTTAGAGTCCTGTGAGTTGATGCGAGAACAGGTGATCAAAGTCCTGTGAGCTGAAAGGAGACCAGGGGATTTCAAGTCCTGTGAGCTGAGGCGAGATCAGGTAAAATAATCTGTGAGTATATACACGACCAGCCTGAATCTGTGAGTATATGCAAGACCAGAAAATAGTAGCCTTGTGAGTCTGACTAAGACAAGAACAGGAAGAAAAATCTGTGAATTTGACAATTTCTTTGTTAAGTAAGACCAGATTAAATAACCGTGAGCAGGGGAGGCAGAGAGCATTTTTGAGGCGGTGGGCGTAGCCACTACAACCAGAGCCCTCCCTTTCATCATCATCAACCCAACTGAGGCGGGGTGGAGGTTGGAGTTCTGGATGACAAATCACCTGGAGGTCCACCACAGCCCTTGACAGATAAGAACACACACACACTCCTACATCACCCTGATGAAGAAAGATTCTGCATCTCCCCTCCATGACTGTGACTGTTGCTGGAAAATCTGTTGTATTAATCTGTTCAATTTATTGCTACTTACTCTGTAATCCGTTCATCTAAGTTGCCAGGTACAAAATTAAGTTGTAGACATCTTTACTCTGGTGGTTTTCTGTCCTTGACCTCTCCAATGCATTTTCTTCTGTGCCAGTTCACCCAGATTCTCAATTCTGGTTTGCTTTTCAGTTTAACGGGCGAGGGTACACCTTCACCCGCATGCCACAAGAGTACTGTGAGTCAACAACCATGTACAACAGAGGCCTTGCTGCCTCCCTCTCCTCTTTTTCTCCTCAGCCAGGCTCTGCCCTCCTTCAGTACGGTGATGATTTGATGATTTGTGCTCCCTCTAGAGGACATTGTGTGCATGACACTGTGGCTCTCTTGCACCATCTGGCTGCAGAAGGCCGCAAAGTCAGCAAACATAAGATGCAGTTTGCACAGGTAGAAGTTACTTTCCTGGGCCATGTTGTAAGCGCACAAGGTAAACGCTTTCCTCCAAACATTTAACAGCAATCCAACAGGCGCAGAGACCGGAGACTGTCAAAAAACTCCTGTCTTTCATCGGATTGTGCTCCTACTGCAGAATGTTTGTTCCAAATTTTTCAGAATTGACCAAACCACTAGGCGAGTTAACTCGATCCAAACCTATGCACTCCAAAATACAATGGTCAGATGACACTGAATGTTCTTTTGCAGCCCTGAAACTTGCTCTCCAATCTCCTCCAACCCTAGGTCTCCCTGATCCATCTAACCCGTTCACACAAACTGTGGATAAAAGAAAGGGCTGCATGACCTCTGTCCTCCTCCAGGATCATGGTGGTTCCCTCCGGCCAGTGGCTTATTTTTCCTGTAAGCTGGATCCTGGGGCTGCGGGACTTCCTCGCTGCCTACGAGCGATTGCTGCAGCGGAGAAGGCCCTTGCGGCTTCCAGAGATCTCGTGGGCTACTCCCCTCTGACTCTGATGGTCCCCCATGAAGTTTCCCTCCTCCTGGCGGAACACAGGTCTTCACACTTTTCACTTCCTAGATTCCTCAGGTATCACACCTGCCTGCTCGAGCTGCCGAATGTCACTGTTAAAAGGTGTTCGGTTCTAAATACTGCCACACTACTTCCTACTCCAGAAGACGGAACCCCACATGACTGTGTTGCTGAACTCTCTCTGACATGTTCACCACGACCTGAGTTGACTGACCAACCTTTGCAGAGCCCTGACTTTGTTTTTTTGTTGATGGGTCTGCCTCACGTGACCCTGACAGCGGACCTCTAGAGCTGCATATGCTGTGTGCATGCGTTCAGGTGTAGTACATGATTTCGGTCCTCTCTGGCGCCGCCGTGGTTTCCTGAAATCTGATGGAAAACCCATCCTTCATCATCATTTGGTCTCTGATTTATTAGAGGCTCTCCTTCTTCCAAAGCAGATTGCTGTGTGCAAATGTGCAGCTCACACTAATTCTTTTGATTTTATATCCACAGGAAACGCGCGAGCGGACGCGTCAGCGTCTGCGAAGGCTGCAGCCCCCCCCTTCTCTGTCTCTTTGTGTTTCATCTATTGGTTCGGTCGAAGTTCCATCTTCTCTTTCTGTGCTACAGACATTGGCCTCCCAGTCCGACATTCGCCTTTGGAAACAGGCTGATGCGAAACACATGCCTGATGGGTGGATGAGACCTAACGGCAGACAGGCACCGAATGCCCAACAGGCCGCTCATCCACCTCCAACTGGTCCATTTGAACATGTAATGATGGATTTTATTGAGCTCTCTCCATCAGAAGACATTGATACCCTTTCAGGCCGCTGCCCTCCCTCAGCCAGCCAATGGTCAACTCCAGTCCCTGAGTCCTGGTGACTTCGTCTTGGTCAAAAAGCTTCAGAAGACGCAGGTGGAACCATCAGCGCTGGGTAAACCCGCTCCAAATTCTCCTGACTACACACACCGCCATGAAGGTAGCCGAGAGAGCAACTTGGATCCACGCCAGCCACTGTAGGAAGGTCCCACATCCCGAGGAAACACCTGTTCCCGACCAGCGGACTGACCTGTCCGACTGCACCAGTCACGAACAAGATCAGTAAGGAGTGAAATAGCGTCCTGCTGCTTCAAAGAGCATACCGCTCCAGCATCAGTGAAGAGTGAAATCAGCGCCTCACCGCTACCGAGAGCACACCGCTCCATCTGTGACACTCTCAATAGATGAACTGTATTATCCCTGTTATGAATCTTCTTGTGACTCTGACTGTGACACAATAGTTTAAGCTGCTTTTTGTTTTATGAGCAACTTTGGTATGATGAATTATCTTACACCTTATGTGGTGTGAGAATTTTTGATGTTTATGTAAGTTGCCTATTTACTCTTTTACTGCCTTATTTTCAGTTCTTTGTTTTATTGGTTTTGTTATTCTTTTGGATGTATTTTGTTTTGTAAACTATGTTATATTTCTCTTTGCTATGGTTGGTCCGTAGGACCAAGAGGAGGGAATGTGAGAGAAATATTATATTCACATAGTACTAGTTTGAATAATTTATTCTACTATGCAGTTTAAACATTGTCTGAACTTAATCGACCCTAGGTGAGTATTCTTTAGGTACAAGCCTGTTCTTTGTATTTTGACTGTGTAGGCTGTTTATTTTATGACAGAGAGAACAGAGTCCTCCGTTTCCCATTTATGACAGACTTTTCTGTTTCCCATGATCTTAGATTTAACACCTTGATAAGGTATCTGCCTTCCTCCTTCTTAAGTCTGATAAGCAGTAAGGGGGTCTTGCAGGAGTGTTTCCTGTGAGACAATATGCTCTGTCTTTTAGGGGGCCACATAGTTGTGACCCATGTGACGTTACCTGGTTCAGAACATATAAATACTTCTCTCTTCTTCTCCACTGCAGAACTCTCCTAGTGAGACTTCTCTGCACGTCTGATCAACGTGTATCTTGTAAATAAACCCTTGTGTTAAACTTGAAACT